>AYEL01087862.1:0-35728 GCA_000484575.1 Olivierus martensii
ATTATAAATTTTTTAGATTAATAATTAAATATTTTATATAAAATTTTTTTTGTTTTAGTATATATCTCAACTATGTGATGCCCTTACCTATTGCCATTCAAAGAAGGTAATTCATAGAGATATTAAGCCAGAAAATTTACTACTAGGTATAAATGGAGAATTAAAAATTGCTGATTTTGGATGGTCTGTACATGCACCTTCTTCCAGGTAAAATTTAGTAAAATATTTTGTTTAAATTGATTTTTCAAGTTTTAATCTAGAAGTATATAATTTACTAAGTCTAAATTTTGAATATTGAATTTTAAATGACTGATAACAATACTATGAATATGCAAAATTGTATCTATCATTTTAAGAAAAATATGACTAAAGCTTTTATCAATAATAATAATAAGACTGTTTTTACAAAAATTTTCAAATGAGCATGATATTCATGTCTGAAAATATATGAACCATCCCACAAGTATTATGTTTACTGTTATAAATCAAGATTAAAAATAACTCCCCAAAATTAAAAGTTTTGATCAATAAAATTTAAATGTTTATCATTAATTGGTGATGGGTGTTTTGTCAGTGTCATTATAACATTATGGATCAGAAACTCTATTGTAAGAGTTTTAGTTAAATGAAAATAAGAATTATTAAATTTTGTTTTTAAAAGAATTCCTGAAATTTAAGAAACTGCTGAAGTTAAGAAACAAGTGATAAATTCCATTTAATCAGGCCAAATTGATATTGAAGAATTTGACCTGAATACCATGCCAATTCAGCAGATGACTAGGATGTTCAATAAGATTTAGATGCTATTAAAAAGAATAAGAATTTTTGTCAACAAATTTCCCATGAAACAAAAATATCAGGCTTTTGTTTATATAAATTTAAAAATTTATATAAACAAAAGCCTGATATTTTTGATCTCTATAGAAATTTGATATTTTTGATCTCTATAGAAAATTTAAAAATTTGCAAAATACATTATATTGAACAAATACAATAACATCAAGAATTGTTTGTTTTCCAAAACCATCTACAATAATTCAGAAGAGAATGTGAGGAATTCTTTGAAAGAATTGCCAAATTTGATAAGACATGAATTAATTCTTTTGATCAAATAGCAGAATTATGAATAGTATTCAAAAAAATTACCAAGGAAATATTGCTTGATGAAGTTTTGGAGTGCAAAGAATATACATCATGTTACTTTTCTCATGAAGATATTTTATTGAATCATTTGCAGTTTGGCCATTAATAGTCTGCACTTTTGACTTAGCAAAATTGCAAATTGTTAATGGCCAAATATTATCTTAAAATATTGAAAGGATTTTTGATCAAAAGAGTGATTTTACTTTATAGTAACACAACTCAAAATTGACATTAGAGAATTGGGTTTTGGGATTTGAACATTTTTTTGGAACTGAAACTGTTATATATCTGTTTAAGCATTTATCAAGGCTCATCCTGCCATTTTCTGCATCAAAAAAACTGATAAGCAGTTTTAGTTATTCATAGTTTTCAACTCCCTAGCTATGATTACAGTTTTTTCTGTTTTCAATATACCAAAGAAAATGAAATCACTTTGCCTGCCTGCTAGCATTTAACTGTTCCCTTGCTTTCTCACTCTGTTTACTAGCCTTGTGATTCTTATATATGATGGCATCTCTCTATATTTGTGATTTTCATCATTACAGCATTTGTGAAATAAAATTTACAAAAAATAAGCTTTCTATTGATTGTTATGCTGCTGAATCTTATCACTTCTATCTTAGGTGTGTAAACTTGTTACTTCAAGAGCAGTTTGAATCTTCAAAAGTACTTTGGAATTGTCCAGTTTGTTCTGATCAAGATAAGATTCAACATATAACAGAAATGCTGTTTGAATGTGAGATTAGTAATGGTCCAAATCAGTTGCATAATATTAACATTTGCACTCCAATCCAGTTTTCTTCAGTCTTCTTGCCAGATATACTTGAATTTTTGAAAAATTTCACTTTTAGCATTTTTTGCTGCAACTTAATTTCTTTTCAGAATTTTTTGACAAAGATTAATAGTTTTGTAGCAGAAGTAATCTACAAGATAAACATAAAAAAATCATCTAACAATTTAAAAAATTTGGCAATTATCTAAGGTTTCAGAAAAAAGAAATGAAATTTTTCTGATTTTATTTGAAATGAAGCTAATTTTTAATAGTATTGAATCTGTAATATGAGGGGAACCCAAAAATAACCGGAATTTCCTGATAAAAAGCATGGACTTTATTTATTTATTTTTTTTTATACAACTTTTTTCAAATACAACTTTAATCGTTCAATTTAACTTGATGATTCAAATAATTCTAAACTAGCCAAACTTCCCCCAGCGGTTTATTTTTGAATTAACTTCCAAATTAATAATTATTTTAAATTTACGCTACAGTGCCATCATCTGTCGGATTAATAATTATTAATTTAAATTTAGGCTAAAATGGCACCATCTAATATTTAATAATTGAACTTTAATTTTTACTAATTTCTCGAAATTAAAAATTTGCCTTGGCCTGGAATCGAACCAGGGATTTTGGGTTACCATCCCGACACTTTACCAGCTAGACTACCAAGGCTCTGGCAGATTTTCAATTTCAGGATGTATATAATTTAGAGATTATTGGACTTATGCCGACACCAGTTATTCCCTAGTAAAATGAAGATTATGATTAGTTAACCTGAGGAGTTTTCTTCCATTGACTTGACTGTTGTTTATTTTCGGGATCGTACCTATAGCTCACAGACACACTTAAAAATAATCACAGGCAACATGTCTCGTCGCCTGTGATTATTTTTGTTGAGAAACTGTGGATCGTCTGTGACTTCGTCCTTCATTCCATGACAGGCTTCCATGTGACGATCCCTTTGGCGAGAAGTCTGGGCACAAACTTAGCAGCCACTTGTCACATCCCAAATTGTCCCGCAAAATGTGCTGAAATGGAGCTCCAGAACAACCTTGATAAGTCTTTGAATTGGTTGATTGTTCTGCGTTGATCTACTCTTATGAGATCACAGATTTTGGCGATGTTATCCTCGGTTCGCACACTTGAAGGACAACCAGAACAGGGCTGATCTTCAATGGCCATTTACCCCCTTTTAAACCAGGAAAACCATTCGTACACTTGTGTTTTACTGAGAGCATGTTCTTTGTAAGCTGTTTGCATCATTACAACAGTTTCAGCTGCATTCTTGCCGAGTAAAAAACAAAACTTCGCAGCCGCACATTGTTTGTGAGAATCTGCCATTTCTTCGGGTCACGAGTGCACTAAAGACACACAGAACTACCAGAGAAACCACACGCGTCGTTGGTTGACGCCACTTGACATACTGATTCAGGAGAAGTCCTTCCACAGTGCCCTAGCAGCGCAACCTCATACTACAAGTACACGATGCACAGGAGTACGATTCTGGTTAGTTTTGGGTCCCCCCTCGTATGTTTTATATCATATAGTAATTAAATTGTATTGTATTTGTAAAATTTTTTCAACTAATGAACTATTTGTAACTTACTTGTGTGTCAAAATTATATCACTTGATTGATTATAATAATAATGCCCTTTCTCATTTCAAAACTATCAGTGGAAATGTTTATTTTATAAAATAAAACTGTATCCAGAATTATTATTTGAGTTGTTTTATTTATATAATGCCCTTTCTTATTTCAAAACTATCAGTGGAGATGTTTATTTTATAAAATAAAACTGTATCCAGAATTATTATTTGAGTTGTTTTATTTATAAAACAATTTCTATTATAAAAGTTTTGAAAGTATTATTATGAGGAAAAATATTCCCTATATTTCATTTGAAGTATTTATTTATTTATTATATAAGTGAAATTTTCTTTCTATATCTATCTTCTATAATGTATTTTTTTATGCTAATTCAGTAATTTTCTGTAGTTACAAGTTGATGTTTTATGCTATATGTTATTTCTACAGTATACAAAATTGCATTATTATGATTATAAAGTTAAAAATACTTTAATTTAAAATTAACTAGAAAAATCAATTTTGTTTTTCTAATATTTGACCAGTTTTAATATGATTTTTTTTTATTTGGTTTTGGTTTACTGCCAATTCTAAAGCTAAACATTGCTGATTGAAGGAAGTCAAGGTTTATATTGTTCTTGTAAAAAATGGAACAAATCATATTCTGAAATATTTAATTATTGTTTAAAATTTACAAATGCATATTTATAAATAAATTCACAAAGAAAATCAGAATTTGTTGAAAACAAGATAAACAGTAGAATAGATTTGAATTAGATATAATGATTATGCAGTGAATGTTGTTTATCTTATTTTAGATATCTATTCTGAAAATTGTCTAATATTTCTCATGAAAATGAATTGAAGAAAAAGATAATATGATAAATGATATATGTTTATCCCTAGAAATAGGATTGTTTTATAGTTTAGAATAACATAATGCATACTTTTTATTTAATAAGATAAAATAATGATTATTTGTTTATATTGCAGTTATTGCTTATCATAGAACACTAAGTAATTATTATTTTTTATTTGCTAATAATTCAAATTTATTTGATAAAAATACGTTTGAAAAATTAATATTTGAATAGAAAACTTTTATTTACTAATAAACAAAATAACAACATTCAGAAATATTTTTTGTTTTATTTTTTTTATGTAAAAAAATTATGAATTTGTATTAAATTATTATGACAATTTAGAATAAACCACAGATTAATTGATACAGATGGGACACTTCGCTTATTCGAAGGTGCTGCCACTATTGGCAGTTCCTGGCGTTACTCATTTCGCCTTTGTTCTAGGTAGTGGACGGTCTGTTATTATTGTTTCTATGAATCTTGTGGCAGTTTTATTACAAATAAAACTTTTCATTCATTTTGTATATTTTTATTTTCATTCCTATTCTTTATTTACTATATTTGATATTTATACATTTATTTATTTTTAATTTAATGTTTATAATTTTTTTCTGCAATTTGTATTTTAAATTTTGTTCTACAAAATTTATTTTGAAAACATTTTCGGCTATTCAATAACCATCATCAGTCAAATGTATAATATATTATACGTTCAACTGATGAGAGCTATCGAATAGCCGAAAATGTTCTCAAAATAAATTTGTGTTATTTTCCTACTTTTGTGCTTTTGATTTATTGGAATAAAACATAGGCAAAATTTTTCGATAATATTACATAAATATAGGAAAAATAATATAAACAGTGATAAACTTAAAAATATCAGTATATGAAAAAATATTTAAAAAACAACATAATATAATTCAGTTCTCAAAATGTTTAGGGTATACGATAAAATCGTTCTTCAAACAAGCGCTTCTCTTCTGGTTTATTAAGTGGGGTTTAGATAAAAGCTAATGAAGATGTCCGACCAAACCCCACTTAATAAACCAGAAGAAGAAAGATTTTATCGTATACCCTAAACATTTTGAAAACTGAATTATATTATGTTGTTTTTTAAATATTTATTTCATATACAGTGATACCTCGGTTCACGAACACAATCCGTTCCTTGATCCTGTTCGTGATCCAGACGTTCGTGATCCAAGGTACCACTGTACTGATATTTTTAAGTTTATCACTGTTTATATTATTTTTCCTATATTTATGTAATATTATCAAAAAATTTTGCCTATGTAATTAATACTGTATTTTTATGTTATAATAGAATTAATTTAAATTCATAGAGCATGAAGTAATCCTCTTAAATTCAAAGATTGACTAAAGGAACGCTTGTAAGCATTCGATTTCAGTTGTAATGTGCCTGATGATGGTTCTTTGAACCGAAAACGTTAGCGTAGACTTATATTAATAAAGACTTTCTTTAACTGCATGAAGTGCTGTTTTCTATTTATTTAAGTATATAAATGTAAGCAGTTTATGTGAATAACGATAATAACTTTTACTGAACACTTAAAAAAATGGCATGTTCCTTGCTTTAAAGTTTTAAGTTTAAGGTCTTGTTTTTAGGATCCTCTGAACTGTTGATTTTGACATGTTCATTTGCAGAGCTAATTTCTTTTGGTTGTGGCAAGGATTTCATCAAAGAAATAATTTGATATAAATTATTTTTATAAATATTTATTATTTAATTTTATATATGTTACAGGACAAACCCGAATTCAGGAAATACTAAAATTTCCTAGTCAAAACAAGAACGTCCTAATGCTTGAGATACATAGGAAACCTATGTATGTTTTTCAACTTTAAAATTTTTTACTTCGTATTTTATGTTGAACTTCGACTAAAAAAAATATTAAAATATTTGTCTATAAAAATAAAAAAAATGGCAAATTTCAGTTCATTAAGCTCAACCATATAATAATGAATGAGAGTTAGCTATGTTTTCAATTTGTATTATTTCATTTTCTCTACAGAAAATAACAATGAAATTATTATTTCCTGTCGAGTAATAAAAATATGCATTTATATTCATTATAATACTGTTTATAATCAATTTATATTTTTAATCAATTAATCAAGAATGATATATTTTTGTTTTTTTTTTTTTTTTTTTAAACAACATAATCAACTCATAGTTTTAATCAATTAATCAAGAATGATATATTTTTATTTTTATTGTATTCACGGTATTACCATAAAAACAAAAATAAAAAACACACACAGGTTTCTGTTGTTTATTTTTGCAAGGTAGGCATTTTGGCATTTAAAATTACACAAAATGTTATTCTTTTTGTACAAACATAATTTAGATATACAATGCTTCATGCATTTAAAACGGATTTAGCCCTATGAATGTACTTCCACTAGCACAGATTGCAGCCTTCCTCAATGAGATTTGTTTATCCTGGCGGATATTCTCTAAAGAAAGAAATTTCTGCTGGAAATTATCGAACTCTGAGCGGGAATACGTGAGAAGTAAAGACTTTAATTTTAACTGTTCACCACTTCGAGTTTTGACTAGGAAAAACTATAAATTCCGGACTTTGAATAAGAAATGTTCAGCATTTCGAGTTCAACCTAGGAAATACTAGAACGTCTGACAAGCATTAGGACGTTCTCGTTTTGACTAGGAAATTCTAGTATTTCCGACAAGCATTAGGACGTTCTTGTTTTGACTAGGAAATTCTAGTATTTCCTGAATTTGTTCGTCCTGTAACATATACAATAAAGAGAAATTTGCTGAAATAAATGTATTTTTAATTTGATTGACAATTATTTAAGATATAATAAAGAAATGAAACTAAGACATAAATCTTTCAGATATGACAGCTAAGATAAAACATTTATAATTAAACATCATTTCAGTTAATCCATAACCTGGATGATCCAACCCCAGATAATTGGGAATCTACTGTATTTGTGATATACTCCCTGACCACTTTTCACTTGAAACTTAGCTCTCAAGTTCCAAAAACCTGAATATCACTTGTTTATAGTATTTAGTTATGATTAAAATTAATTTTGTAAATTTTGAATTACTTTTTAAATGAAATCTTTAAAAAGTAATGTAAATTATGATTATAAATAATACAGTTAAATTCATTTATATTTTAAATTTTCGTTAAAGGTTGTGAAAACTATTGGATTAAGAGAGATATGGTTTTTTGGTCTACAGTATACAGATAGTAAAAACTGTTACACCTGGCTGAAATTAAATAAAAAGGCAAATATATTTATGCTATCTTGTTTCAGAAAATAAAAACTATAAATCAATGTTCTTTGTCCAAATTCTTGATTAATTAATATTTATTTTATTAGAAAAGTATTTTGATGTTTTAGGTACTCACTCAGGATGTAAAGAAAGAGAATCCTTTACAATTCAAATTTCGTGCTAAGTTTTATCCAGAAGATGTTGCAGAAGAATTAATTCAAGATAACACTGTGGTTAGAATTTTTACTTTTCCATAAAATATTTTTGAAAATTATGAATAATTTCCAAAAGTGCTTAAATTTTACTTATTTTTTAAATTTTTATTTAATTTTGGATATAATGCTTTACAGAGATTGTTTTATTTACAAGTAAAAAATGGTATTCTTGTTGATGAAATATATTGCCCACCTGAAACATCTGTCCTTTTAGCATCTTATGCAGTTCAGGGAAAATATGGAGATTATAATGCTGAAAAACACAAAACAGGATGCTTGTCTGCTGATAAATTACTTCCCCAAAGGTAATCTTTTTATAATTACAATTTTTGTATATAAAGAATTTTATTGAATATTAATATGAAACTTTGAAATTTAGAGTGATGGATCAACATAAATTATCTAAAGAACAGTGGGATGAAAGAATTACTAATTGGTGGGCGGAACATAAAGGAATGCCAGGGTAATTATTAAATCATAAATAATTTATATTGTGGAATTGAATTTTTTATGATTTCTAATAGAATTGAATTTGATTTTCAGTGAAGATGCAATGATGGAATATTTGAAAATTGCTCAAGATTTAGAAATGTATGGAGTGAATTATTTTGATATAAAAAATAAGAAAGGAACTGATCTATGGTTAGGAGTTGATGCACTTGGTTTAAACATTTATGAAAAGGATGACAAGTATATCAGTCAAACTATTTATATTTTGTCTTAAGTCATTAAATAGTTAAAACATTTTTATATTTTATTTTAGACTTACTCCAAAGATAGGATTTCCATGGAGTGAAATAAGAAATATTTCATTTAATGATAGGAAGTTTGTCATTAAACCAATTGATAAAAAAGCTCCTGTGAGATTTGTTTTAAACAATATTTACTTATTAATAAGATATGCACTGCTAATTATAAAATTCTAATAATTTGCTTTGGTTTATTATAGGATTTTGTATTTTTTGCTCCTCGACTAAGAATTAATAAAAGAATATTGGCTCTGTGCATGGGAAATCATGAATTATACATGCGTCGACGTAAACCTGATACTATTGAAGTGCAGCAAATGAAAGCACAAGCTCGAGAAGAAAAATTGGCCAAACAGCAAGAAAGGTTCTTGAATTATTACTGTTTTTAATTAAAATATTTAATAATTTTTTATTAGAAATTAAATAGTTTAGTTGATATGTAAGCAAG
Source organism: Olivierus martensii (assembly GCA_000484575.1). Lineage (NCBI taxonomy): Eukaryota > Metazoa > Arthropoda > Arachnida > Scorpiones > Buthidae > Olivierus > Olivierus martensii. Next base: position 9,057 of record AYEL01087862.1, read on the forward strand.
TATCTATGGCCTTTTGAATTGTCTTTTATTGAATATCTATATTGTATTAACTTCCATGATCTTTTCACTTGCATAATTTACTTTTGTCTTGATAGGAGCAAAAATGTAATATATAAATATGCCTTTGTGAAAATTGTTGATGCTAATCATTAATTTAAAGATCATGTACTGATAAATTGTATGATAGTTTTTGTAACCGATTCAATAAGCACAGTAGTAGAAAAAATTATTTCATCACCCTATAAATTTGTCAGAATTTAGCAATACATCTGAATTATTGATCAGAATGATAAACTAGGTAAAAACTAGGCAAATATTAGGGGCATATTTCTTTGTTTTTCTGACTGCAAAATCATCTGATTAACTTATTTGGGTCCACTTTTCAAATTGTTACAATATTGTTTGGAGCAACTGGTTATAAGTAATTCATTAATGAATTACTTATAACTGTAATTCATTAATGCATATCCAGTTGTGATGTATCAACCTTTTCACTGCCAGCAATTTATGGAAATTAAACCTAATTGATATGCAAAAAAAAAATATAAAAATTAAAATTTTGAAATTTTGCTTAATTTTTGACAAAAATCTTTTGAAATTTAAAAATTTTTAAAATTATTTGCCCAATTTCTAACAATTTAAGCATTTTTTTTTTTTTTTAATTTATTTTTTTTATAACTTTTCATTCTGTATATGATGAGTGTTCAGCCTTTTTTACTATGCGAGCTACTTTTCTATACTAAGTTAATTGGTGATCTACTTTCTTATATAGATAATGTTCTCTTGACTTGATATTTGATTATGTACAACTATGCAGTTAAATGCACCCACTTTCTTTGGAGAACCCATTCTCCCTGCCCTAAAAACTTTATTTGTGCATTTAAAAATTTATTCATCGCTTTTAATTATTTTAATTCAACAAATAAAACAAATAGAGAAACAAATATTTTATTTAAATTTATTTTGGAAAACCAAAGTTAGAAAAAACAACATATTGTTTACAAACTCATAAGTTAAGGAAATGCTGGTTGATTAAAAAAAAAGTTAATTTGAAATTTGGCATTGTTTTGAGCTTGAAATATTTTCATAGTTTGATATGAAGAAATGGCCAATCACAGACAATAATCCAAATGATCATTTATAATTTGGTTTCTTGATTTTTATGACATTCATATTTGACAAAGCGAATTTTGACAAATATGTTGATCTGAAATATGACAATTTTTTGTGCAATATTAAATTAATATTGAAAAATTTTTGTGTGTATACTTCCAAATGATAAGAAAATTACTGATTTGACAATTTAAAAGAAAAAATAAACAATAGCAATATACTTTAAAGAAATTAAAAAATAATACAAAATAATGATGAATAAATTAGTGTGTTTTCAGTTTTAATTAAATTTGTAAGGAGGAATCAATTTGAAAGGAATAAACCGGAGATCGACCAAAAATCACTCCACGATCTACGGGTTGAACACCCCTGGTATATGAGATTGATGAAAACACGATTTTTTTTTAATGAAATCTTAGCCATCCAATGAAATAGTTGATATTTTTAGATAGCAACATGTCCTCTGAACAAAATGAGCCATTAATGAAATTCAACAAAATTTTCAGAAATTATAAAAAATCATATTATGTAGCTTTTATTGAATGAAGTTATATAATTATTAAAAGTTATATGAATTCGTTGAAATATTGTCATTTTTATTAATATTTCATATTTATTAATTTGTTCTTACTTACACAATTTTTAGCAGTACTTTTTATAATTTTTAAATTTATATCAAAAATTCCTGACACATACAAAAATGGTTTCATCTCATACATAAACAGTTATAATACAGGTAGGCCTCGATTAGTGTGAGTTCGAATAATGCGATTTCGATTAGTGCGACTTATAAAATTGATACCGTTTTTCAGTTAATACGAGCAAATATTCGATTAGTGCGAGTTGTAAGCATAGACCAGTCTTACTAACAAAGTTCTTTTTATGATGTCAATTAACAAATTACCGTTAATTTTCGGTTAGTAAAACTGGACAAAGAGCAGTCCAAGAACAGTTACACGGCTTTGAAGGGGTGAAACATCAGAAAGATGGGCTTTTTGCCGTTAACTGTACTATTATTACATTATTGTACTATTATTTAGCTTTGCTATCGACTACAATATAGTATTATTTAGCTTTGCTACAGTATAGTACAGAATTTTAAAAAGTACTGTATTGAAATGGATAAAATGAAGAACACTTCTGACGATAAAACAGGAAACGAAAAAAAGACGAGGTTAGTGGTCAGGCTAGAGCAAAAAATGGATGTGATTGAGCGACAGAAAAGCGGCGCTCAACTTTCGCTTTCGATTTGCTATTTTGGTTTTGATTTGGCAGTTGGTTTGATGATGGTATGAGATGCAATTCCTAGTAAGTTATTAATTTAGATGATGAACAATGATGTAAAATATGAAAATAAATATTCCTTAAACGGTTAGTGTTAAGTTTATTGTGGTTATTCATCATGAAGTTAGCTAATGGCCGGAATATCACAAAGCAAGAACCAATTACCATATTTTACATAGAGTTAATACTTCGAATAGTGCGAATTCGATTAGTGCGAGAAATTCGTGGAACCAATTATTTGCACTAATCGAGGCCTATCTATATTCTATATGTTGCTGTAATTGGACCCCCAGACGGTTTATTGTAGCAACCCACCCAATACCACAAGTTATGGTAAAGTAGGCATGGCTGCAATTTCCCAGAAAATGAGTAGCTGCTGTAAAGCAATAACAGTGTCACAGCTATTTAAATGGCTGCAGAATGTATGTATGTTTTTCATGATTTTCTCCTAAATTTCAGTGGAATTGAAACAAAAATTGAATGATTAAGATATATTTTAATTTGTTTTAACAGAATTAACAATAGTTTTTAGTTTTAAGAATTGTATCACTCATGAAAAATTTGATTTTTATTTAACATTTCAAAAATATCATCTCATCTCAAAATTGTAATTACTTTAATGTATTAGACCAGGGGTGATCAACCTTTTTTTGTAGGGGTCCGTATAGAAAAATTTATGGTGGGCCACGGGCCAAAACTAAAACAATTGATAGTATTTATTTAAAAAAGAGAAGGTACAGATATGTAAGTATACAAGGTTGATATTAGATATAATAAAATAACGTGGCCCGCGGGCCGGAGGTTGCCCACTACAGTGTTAACTTTAACTAATGAAAAACTTGGGATTGCCTTTCTTTTGCAAGAAGTTCAATATCTGGTGAAAGTGATGTTGTTGCTATGCGTAAGGAACTTTCCAAATTAGTATCGATCATACTTGATCTGTTTTTTGATTTTGTGAAATTCATTTTTGAAAAAATTGCTCACAGCAATAAGTGCTGCCAAAGAGGGATGTCATTTTACATATAAAATTAATTACATTTGGATATTTATCTTTGGAAACATGTCTCACGTAAAAATCTTGCAGAAGTACCTCACGAAACTGACTTTTCAGAACATCCTCTGTCTGGAGTTCAAGTAATTCCATTTGAAGCAACATTTCTACTTGCTCCACATCCACGTCGAAAGGTGTCATGAATATTTGGTACTGAAGTTCACGTGAACGGAAATCCTCAAATCTGGATGTAAATTCTGTATTTAATGAAGATAGTTCCTATGCAAGGGCATTCTTATCGAAGTTTTTATGGGCTGCTGAAGTGGGAAAATGATATGTATTTCCTGCAGGAATCTGATTTTCCCACAATCGAAGTTTGTTTTGAAAAGATTATTTAGCTCGTTCAAGTAGCTGGTGACATCAACCAAAAATGCAAAATTAGATAACCACGCATCATCTCTCAAAGGTTTGACTAGTATGGATTTGTCCTTCATATCCATAAAAGTTTGCACTTCTTCTTTAACTCATAAAATCGCTTCAACATTTAGCCCTTATTGAGCCAACAACTTCACAATGAAAAATGAGGTCTCCATATTCTGATTCCAACTCCTGCAGAAATTGCTGGAACTGCCAGTAATTCAAACCTCTCGATTTTTAATAAAATTTACACACGAAACAACTGTCTCCATTACATGCATGAATTTTAATGATTTAGCACAGAGGTTTTCTTGATGAATGATAGTGAAATGCAAACAGGTTATTAATGTCAATATTTCTCTCTGATAATTCTGATTTTATTTTACCCACTACTCTCACGTTTTTCTCTATCATCACGGGAGCTCCATCTGTAGTGACACCGCTTAACTTTGCCCAGTCCAGTCTAAAAGCACTAAAAACATTAACAATTTCTCAAAAATATCTTCTCTCCTTTGTAGTATCTTTCGTGACTCGAAGTGCGAGCAAATCTTTTATTTTCAAATTTTGGTCAACTGCATGAATAAAAATTGCTAGTTGTGCTGTATCAGTAACATCAGTCCTTTCATCCAATGCTATGGAAAATGCTACACATTTTTCTACGACTTTGCCAATCGCTACTTTTATGTTTTCTTCCAGTGCACCTATTCATCTTGTGACTGTTCTTCTGGATAAACTAACTTCTGCGAACTTTTTACTTTTTTCTGGGCACAAGATATTTGCCACTTCTATTAAGCACTCTTTCACAAACTCGTCTTCTGAGAACGAATTCAAATGTTCCGCCAGTTTCTTACTAACAACATAACTCGCCCGAACGGTATCATCAGCTTCTTCACTGCGTTTTAGTAAAACAGTTTGTTGAGCGGCTAATTTCTTTTTTAACTTTTTGATTCTATTGCTTCTTAGTTGTCCTTGTTAAACTTCCATATTTTTGAAAATGTTTGGGGCATAATGTCTTTTTAAATTGTACTCTTTTAAAACCGCGACAGCTTCATTACATATCGGACAAATTGGCTTGTCCTTATACATAACAAATAAATATTCTTGGGTCCACTTCTCCTGGAAGGTACGATGTTCTTGATCAACCTTTCTGTATTTACTACCTGAAGGTCTAGACGTAGTTTAGGACCAGAAATTTTTTCAAATTTTTCAAAACAATCAAAACTTACTAATCCAACTTCTGTACTTCCCAACTGATCTTAATGCAAATTGGTGGGAATCACAGCTGCTTCTCCTCATATAGCGGGTGGCCTAAGCATCTCGAATATTCCAGAATTTACTGGCACTCTTTAGTCTAGGCAGTCGTTGTATCGGCGCGACGTGGTGGGCCATATTAATATGCAACAGAGAAATTTAATGATGGGCCGGACAAATCTTGCTCAAGGGCTGCGGGTTGCCCACCCCTATATTAGACTATAAAATTGACAACATGAAATAAAAAACTCCAAATTCTATCAAGCTATTCAATTACAAATAGTATTTGTTTATACATAATTTAAAAAATATTTTGGCAAGTGAAAAAATTTAAGGACCACTGTCAAAAGGATGTATTTTCACAACTACACACAAAAAAACTGATTTACAAAAGCTGGATTAATAAAATCAGGATTAAATTTTTTAACTTTTTTTTTATTCCTCTTGATGTCTATACATGTCAGTGATAGTGAATGGGTTAAATGTTATGTTAAATATTTTTGTTACAGGTACTCCTCACTTAATGACTGGGTTGCGTTCTCTTGACTCGGTCGTAGAACGAATTGGTCGGTAAGCGAAAAACTTGTTCCTATATTAAAATATTGGAAACAAATTTCAAATTAAAAATTTATATCTTAACTATGCACAAAGTACAGTATTTTTCTTCAGTTTTTTTTGGAACTACGAGTGCGGGGAAATTATAAACAAAAGTCGTAAGCGATGCGTATGAGCAAAAACCAAATATTCCATTAAAAAAAGTCTTAAGCTCGGATGTAAGTTCGAGCAGTCGTTAAACAGGTAGGTTGTTAAGTGAGGAGTACCTGTATTTGCATTGCTCACTAGCATTGAACTTTTCCAGTACTATAATATTTCTACATACAACTGTTGAATATGCTATTTATAGATTGATGATGTAATAATGTTTTCCACTACTGTATATATACTGAATCAGATTTTTTGTAGCTAGTTCAATATATCTTAAAACTGGCTGAGTGATAAAGGATTGGCTTTATGTTTTGAGGATCTAGATTCAATTCCATATTCCATACATCTGTTTTTTAATGATTGGACTTGTTTCTAAGCCTTTGAATCCACTTATTGTTTTACAACCAACTCATCATGGAATTGGATGAATTAGTTGAGTTTTCTGTTTCAATCTTAAGGATTCTGAGTCATATCTGTTTGCCATTTGAAATACATGAGAATTCTGGGTGACATCAAACAGGACAGATGACAATGATACAGGCTATATTTCTCCATATTAACAAGGCATGCTTTAATCAATTTTTGTAACATTCATTCATTATAAATTTCTTAAGATATAAGCAGGTTAAAACATATAAATTGATTTTTCAGTATAAATTATATAGTCCTTGACTTATATCATTTATCACTTATATTATTCATACTTACAGCAGAGATGTACTTGGTAAATTTTGTGATTGATCAATGAAATTCATGAGTTCAAGTCCATGACTCTATCGTCTGATATAAGGAGAGTGTCCGTTTTTCTATGTCTGGTTCTTATAATTTTGTATTCTTTATGTTAAGATAATGAATAGTGTCCTAGTAAACATTAGTAGTGAGAAATCCATAAATTTTGGGCATTTCTGATTTCCATCCAAAACTGACTTACCTCTGGCAGGGGTAATTATTTAATGTGTTATCTAAGACCTGTATGTTTTCTTATCTTTTTGTTGCTATGAAAACAGAATTTTAAAAAATGTTTTGGACTGTGCTTATTGGAATATTGTTGAGTATTTTATATATTGCAGAATAGAGTTGAATTATTGTTTGAAAGCAATCCAATTATTTTTTCTTTCTTTAAGCTCTGAGCTTATTTATTATCATCTTGCTTTTAGTGCTGTTTTACTGGAAGTTACACATTTGAAACTTTTATTATAGTTTAATAAAGAATTAGTGATATATTTTCTGAAATATAATATTGAACAAGCAGTTCCAGAAAGAACTAAAATTGCCTATTTTCCGAAGATATTATTTGTTTTTCATTTAGCATTTGGAAACCATTAGTGTTTCCCAACCAGTTTTAATGTTAATTTAATCAGCTTAGATGTCATTATGACATCTAAGTGCTAATCATATTGCAGTGATGATGATCGCTGATATCATACACTGTTATGACATCATGATGTCATAATTTATTGATGTTTTGAAATGTCATCTATTGTTGTCATGATGCCACATTGGGATTATGACATTATTGTAATGCATATTAATGATAGACAGCACTGTTTTAAGAAATCAGATAATCTGTTTGCTATTCCTACACTGTTAAATTTAATTTTTGATCCTATTATGTCCTATATGATCATATGATTAAAGAATATGGCATTTAGATGCCCTTTAATGTCAGAACATCACTACCAAATTTCATGAAAATCTGCAAATTAATTCAAAAGTTATTAATGGGGGACACTGATAAAAACGAGCTTGATTTTATAAACCTCCATTTCCTTTGAAAAGTAAGCTAAAAATGATGATATAGATTTTTAAATGCAAAAGATAACTTTAAAATAAAAGTGTGCTTTTATTTATTATTCTTCTATGAAATTATCAATTTTCAATAAATATATTGAAAAGTAAATAAATTGCATTAATAAAACTGTACTGACTTTAACTATGATTGAAATTGTTTTCTAAAACCATCACCACTATGGAATAATATTTTTATTTGCTAATTTGTATAGCTTCAGATTTTGTAGAGTTTAAATTAATGAATTTTTATTGTATTAGAATTACTTGTTAATCATTTTGATAACATTATCAAACATTCTTATTTTCTCAATAATAGTGACAGTGACAATTTTTGTTAAAAATATGATTGCTTTGTAAGCAACATTTATAATACTGAATCAGCAGATTCATTAACTTTAACTTTAATGAAAAATAAATTCTCATGTGAGAGTTTTTTTAATATAAAGAAAAAATTTCTATATTTGAAAAGTAATTTATTTTTCAATGTTGGAAACTATAATGTTTGTGCTAAAAATACTAAACATTTTTTCTTGATGGAAAAGTGTGAATAAATAGTTTATTTTTAATTGAATCTGTAGTATTAAATGCTTATATATCAAAGACAGTAGATTTCATCTATGACATATCCATGATTCTTTAAATATTTTCTGCATGCAGAAAGATTTTTCAAACATTATCTTTTTCATCAATCTTTACTGATTGTAGACTCTTATTTCAAATCTGTTATATGGTAAAATCTATTTTCCATCATAATCTATCCCAAATGATAATTAATGATGATTGACTGTATATTATGTGTGTGTGTGTGTATGTATGTATATATATATATATATATTGCAAAATTTTTATCTAGAGAGAAATTACGAAAAGAAATGGAAGCTCGTGAATTAGCAGAACGAAAACAGCAAGAATATGCTGAGAGGTTAAAACAAATGCAAGAAGAAATGACAAGAAGACAAGATGGTAAATTTTTCTGTTAGCATGATTACTATTAAATGTTTGAGTAAGATATAAATGACACTAACATTAAAGATGGCTTGACTATTGTTTTTAAGATTATCATGATATAAAATACCTCTGTTAAACCTTAGGTTTGCTGTGTGTGCCTGGCTATTTAGGGGTATTCTATGTTTTTATATCTTAAAAGGAAAATTATCTGCAACTAATCCCAAAATAATATTTAGGTATACAAAACATAAATTAACACAAACAGGCCAAGACCAGAGTCTTCATGAAAAATTGAAGTGTATAATCTGAAATGACCTGGATCCTTTATGATGATAAGTGAATGCTTTATCATGTCACCATTTGGCCAATTTTTTAGGCCTAATGCTACTGTGCACTTAATGAAATAATACAAATATGTTTTTAAGTTGAATTATTTTTCACCTTCTTGAAGTCATGTTTTATTGCTTTTTTTTAAATCAATTCCTCTGTTCATAAAAAAAACAAAGTGCATTTGTTTTGACGTTGGAAAATAATTTATGATTGAATGAAATAAGATACTCTGTTTATATAATTTTGATAAGGAGATATCATAGTACTTAAAAGTTTATTAAAAATCATAAGATCATAAAAAAGCACTAAAAGCAAGGTATTCAAAGATTTTTAATCATGAAAAAATGATGATATAGGTTTTTAAATGCAAAAGATAACTTTAAAATAAAAGTGTGCTTTTATTTAATATTCTTTTATGAAATTATCAATTTTCAATAAATATATTGAAAAGTAAATAAAATCTTTGAATACCTTGCTTATAGACATTTAAAGCAAGAGTTTGTTTATTTTGTTTATTAAAAATCAATAAAATATACTAAAAATGGATTTTTTTTTTTGTGTTAGAAATTAAACACTTTGCTGAAAATAAGATTTCATAAATTTAAAAGATTTATATTAAAAAACACAATGAAAATTTTGCATATTTTATTTCATCACTCTTGATTGCCCAATCACTTTGATTACTGGGCTTAATCATTTTTTGATTTTTGCAGAAATATCATTTATGGATTAAATTTTTGTATCTATGCTCATTATTTTTATCTAGTCATTCTGTTGATTGACACACACATTATTCTATATTGAATTTAAGCATTATTGGACTTGTGAAATTTTCAATCTAGAGATTTTTTATTGAACCAGTTAAGTGTATAAGTAAGGGAACCTATTTTATTAAAATAGGTTTCTTATAAATATAATTAATTTGCAGTTAGTTTTTATCTATTTTGTCATTCATTTATAATTTAAATCTCACATTACAATTCAGAATTGAGAGAAGCACAAGAGACTATCCGTCGCCTAGAAGAACAATTAAAATTAATGCAACATGCCAAAGAAGAATTAGAAAAGAAACAGCAAGAACTTGAAGATATGATGCGTAAATTAGAAGAAAATAAAGCTATGGAGGCTGAAGAGAAAGCTAAATTAGTAAGATATTTAATTTTTCCATATTTACATATAGTTTTCTGAAACATTGATGCATCATATTTACTTCAAGATTGCAAATTACAGTACCTTGCCAAATTATTAGACCCATTGTCTAAAACAGTGGTTCTCAACCTTTTTTCTGTCGTGGAACACATTTTAATATTTTAAAATTTGGCGGCACACCTAAATATTTTAAATAATAATTTAGTTATGGCAACGATTCTGTTGAGGAACACTTTTTAATATTTTAAAATTTGGCGGCACCTAAATATTTTAAACCACACCTAAATATTTTAAATAATAATTTAGATTTAACAACGAATTTTAATTAACACATTATTGTATTTATTCTTATTTATTACATTCAGATTACAGAAATACTCTTTGTATATATTCTTATTACATTCAGATTACAGAGATATTCGTGCACGGGATTTTTTTCTTTAATTTTTAAATTATCAATAACGACAAAAAATTTTGGCTATCGCAGAAATTCGAGGGTTAGATTTTTCTAAAAATACCCTGTTTATAGTAATCGGTAGGACTGCAAAAGGGATATCCAACCAACCACGTTTCACTATTAACATATATGATAAATACATACAATTTTCATACATACATACAATTCATTCTTAATTTTTTGCGGCACACCGTCAAAGGTTTGGCGGCACACTAGTTTGCCGCGGCACAGTGGTTGAGAACCACTGGTCTAAAATAATAGTTTTGATATAATTCTCTCTTTTATTCCTAATATTGTGTAATAAAATGGATAATTTTCAACTATTTTCTTATTCTCTAATATATTGGCAATATCTACAACAAATATTTATATCTGTGGTGTCAACAATTAAAGCAATTAACTGCCAAATTCAAAGTATTTGGTTTTAACAAATTTAAGGTTACATTATTGCAATGTTAAAGAAGTCATTTTATTCATTTTAGAACTGATTTTTTTAAGGAATTTCCTTTACAGGATATGTTTCTTTTTCAATATTTTGCTTTATTTGATACAGTATTACAAAAATATCCAAAAATAGAATGAGTAAGCAAACTAACGTGTCACCAAAGAAAGTTAGCAAAAATTGCTGGCCTTTTGAAGGCTGGAAATATGTCACAATACCAGATTGCTGATATTTCAGATATATCACATAGTTCTATGAAAGAATATTAAGAAAAATATGAATTTCGGTACAGATTTAGTCCAAAATGAAAGGGTATATGTGGTCATATCATATTACTATACCAAGAGCTGATAGAAAAATTCAAAATGTCTGCATTCAAAACAGGAAATTACCTATCAGCATCTTGACTAAACAAATTCAAGATGCAGGCATCAAAGTATCACAAAGAACTGTTCAGTGGTGACTTACAGAGAAAAGCCTGCTAGCCAAAAATCCTGCTCAGAAACCTGCACTCATACCAGTCATAATCAGAAAGATTTAAATGGGCAAAAAAGTATAAGAATTTTATAATTGATGACTGTAAAAGTGTAATTAATAGTTAATTTGTTCCTTTTAATTAATTTTCTAATCAAATTTTTGAAATAAATGTTGAGGTTCTTTCTGTCTCTCAGATTTGTTTTTCTGACAAGTCAGTTTTCCAAGTGATGACTGAAAAATCAAAGTTTGTAAGACGAAGACCAGATGAAAAACTTCATCCTGAATGTTGTTGTTCCTACTAGCAAACATCCTCCTTACTTCAGAGTATGGTCTGCAATTAGTATCAAGAGTCCAGGATGTTTATAAATAGTGGAAGGTACCAAGAAAACTGACCAATACAAGGTGGTCTTGAAAGAAGAGCTACTTTTGCAAATGAAGAAATGGTCTGAGAGCAAAAATATTATTTTTATACATGGTGGGGCAAGGTGCCATAAAATGAAAGTGATAGGCAAGTTTTTAGTCAAAAATAGTGTTCAAGTTCTTGATTAGCCAAGGAATTCTTTGGCTATGAACCCAGTCAAGAATATTTGGGAGTTCATGACAACTGAAATTAGTAAAATGGCTGTTACAACTAAAAGGGACCTCATAGAGGCCCTTATTAGAATATGGGACAATAGTTCAAGATGAAAACAAAAATAGAAAACTGCACAAAGAGTATACCTCATCACATAGAAGAACTGCTGGCAGCTAAGTGTAGGCATATAAAATACTGATTTTCAATTGTCAACTTTTATTTTGTTATAATAAATATTTTATATGCAAATAACTTATTTTTTTTTTATTTGATAAGACACAATGTGCATAAATATAATTACACTTATCAAATGATCAACATCCAAAATGAATAAAACATTGAATTTTTGGCTTGGGTTTAATAATTTAATAAGGTACTGTAATTTATTTGTTTTTATATATATAAAAGAAAATTAGCTTGCAAATCTTATAGTTAAAGTAATTCCTAACTATTCATTGCAATAAATAGTTAGGAGTTACTTAAACTATAGATCTTTTTGATTTTTTTATCCTAAATATAATTGATATATAATTATAGTATTTTTAGATTTATATAAAGTTTGGATAATTTCTCCTTTCCTCATATGTTATCAAAACTTGAAGAAAGAGGAATTACATGAATAAATGATATGCAAAATAATTGGTCAATAAATAACATGATCTGCTCTAACTAACTATGAATGACACTGATTCTAAGATTATACATACATACTTTCTCTCTCTCTCTCACTCACTCAATCAGTAAATGCAATTATCTTATAATCATTATCATTTGTAAGGTTAGTTAGTGCAGTTCATGCTACTTATTGATCAAGTATTTTGATACTATATTTACTTACATAATTTGCTTCTTTTTTCCTACTTTTGATAATATCAAGTATGGAAAAAAGAAATTATCCAAATTTTATATAAATTAAAAAAATATTATAATAGCCCAAATATTATGCATATTTTTAAAAAGATCAGCAATAAATAGTTAAAATTTATATTATATTCAAATATCTGAAATAATTATAAGATGATAATCTTTAGTGGCAGTTAAGCTATTTTAATGTGACTAACAAATGAAGCACTGTTTAGATTTATGATATGTTTTATGGATTATAGTATTAAGTTTTATTAAGGACTTTTATTAAGAAACTGCCTTGTTGGGTGTTTTATAATTAGCACTGATTATTGAATTAATTTTTTCCTTATTTATTATAATTAGGTGTTAATGTATTTTGATGGAAAAATAAGTAGCAGTAAACTTCAAGAATGCCTTCTAATTTTTACAATTTAAATTGATGGTAATTTTACCCATATTTTTGACAGTTCACTTTATAAGTATTTTTTCCATCAAGAAAAACTGTGTGCAGTGAAACTCCAGGATTTTAAGAGCATGTAAAAATTAAAATTATATTGTACCATGATAGTTGTAATGCCAATTGTAAATTATCCTGGTAATTTTATTTTTTCCACCAGTTCATATTTCAAAGTGCTGCAGTACTTTGAAATATGAATTTGGTGACATTCAAAATGCTTCCCCACAAGAAAAGGCTCAGTGTGTCTGATGGTATGCAGAACTTAGGATTATGGTTTCCTATAGGTTGCTTTTGGGAATTAGAAGTGTTGTAAAGCTAAAATCTGTGGTGGCTGTGCAATAGAAGTTCAGGCAAGTATACCATAAAGATTGCCAACTGACAAGACAACCAATCATTGATGTGATTTTGTTTTTGGGAATTAGAAGTGTTGTAAAGCAGTATGGCAGTGGTCACAAAGTATCCAAGGAAATTGTGTAGCATATTCAGGAGATATTCCACCACAGCCTATGCAAGTCTCTCGGACAGGCATCATTGAGCTGTAGCTTCTAAAATTCACTGTCCACAAAGTTGTCCATCAGTGATTGATGTATGCATACAAAATCCAGCTACTACAAGAGTTGAAACCTAATGACAAGCCAGACAGAATAGCTTTTATAAATGCCTTATTTGTTGGTATTGATGTGGAACAGAATTTCCTGTTGTTTGTTTCTTTGTGTGATGGCATTTCATACATCAGGATATGTGAATCATCACATCTGAATTTGGGGTTCAATAAGACTGCATTGTTCTATACTGAAAATTGGAAGTTTGTGAATGGAGTAATAGCAAAAATAAATTCCAAAGCTTTGATATGAATGCCCTATGTAATGTATTAAAATTAATATCATTACTACAATATAAAAATTTTTTAAATATTAAAAATATTTTTTAAATATTATATTATTAATAACTGATACTGCAAAAAATATTGATTCATATTTTTTCAAAAGTTGAAGCTTTAATTTACAAATTTTTCAAAGCTAATAGGGATGAGCAAATTTTTATCAATAACTTTAAGATAAAATTTAGTCCTTTTTTGACATTTTTAAAAAGCTCAAATAGATAAATTGCAGTTTATTCATTTCATTTATATTTATTTTGTTAAAATAAAATTATTTGCAAATAATGGCAAAATAATATTTAAAGTAACGTGTGTGCATGCTCAAGCAAACAAACAAACAAACAAACAAACAAACACACACACACACACAAACAAACACACACACACAACGCAAGCAAACAAACAAACAAACAAACAAACAAACACACACACACACACACACACACACACACACCCACACACACCGATAAATTGTACAAAAAATCTTTTATTCTATTGAAATTAAATAATTTCATTGTTCTGGATGCTGCCATGCTTGCTATATATAAATGCTATAATAAAAAAATAAAGCTGAATCAGTTTCTTCTATTTCACAATATAAAAGCAGTTTTTTAGTATAGCAGTTGACTAGTGATGTCTATTCCTATATCAATGTTTGAAGAGTTGTGAGTGGATAGTTAACGTTCATTGAAAATTCCACCTCTGTCCAGTGACCTTAGTCAATTATAGCTCTTTTAGAAAATTGCATAACCAAAATAAGAGAGTTCTAAAAATTTTCTAATGGATGCATTTATTAATCAGGATACCCAGCTGGCTTCAGGTGAAAAAACTGATTGGTAAATAAACTTGTAATGGCCTATATAAGCATCATCTAAGACAGTGATTCCCAACATTTTTTTGGCCATGCCCCACCTAAGTATCTCTAAAATCCTGATGCCCCTCTGTGACATATAATTTTTATTATTTAAAAAGTGAACACACTTAATTTAAATGGAGGAAGCCTAAAAAGACCATTAACTTGGTCTAAACAAGCTTCCAAAGAACATGGCATCCTTGAAAGAGAAAAATAAAAGAACAAAAGGATAGTTGAAGTACTGAGAAAGAAATCACTAAGAAATTGTTAAAAAAAATAATAATATGAAGTGATAGACAAAATAGTTTCAAAACCACCCTGTACATTCTGATTTTAATTTTTAAAATGTGTATGTCACAATATATATTTATATACTGTATATGAGGCCCCTAGAACCATAAGAAATGCAAAAAATTCACTCTTAGTAACTTATTCTCGAATTGCCCCCCTTAAAAATCAAATTGCCTCCTTATGGGACATGTGCTCCATGTTGGGAACCACGGATCTAGGAGATGTGACAGCTGTTTACCTGCTTGATCAAATATCTAGATGCTTGGCAAATATCAGATTAGAGCTGCAGGATTGAACTTGATAAAATATAGAGGATGTTCTGTCTAATCATCATAGAAACTATTACTCTTATTGCTGCTCTTGAAGTTTCCTGGACATTCCTTTTATCATTTGTATGTTGAAGCTAGTGTCAAGGAAAATTGTTGTAAGTTCCCCCATAGGGAGAAAAGAATTTCTTGGATTCACAAAGTGGAGTATTGGATGAGACAAGATATGCATTCAGATTCTAGAAATGGGCAAAGTGCCATAAGAATGTGAAGGTTAATCATCTTCAGACTTCAATGTTGCATTTTTCAGCATGAAGAGATGGAGAGATGGATTTGGGAACAATATCAAAGGTGATGGTGTATATAGACAATTCAAGACTATTTCTGGTATAAGTGTAGGAATTTATTATGAGAACTTTCCTATGTCAAAAGATCTTTTAATTTTTCTCAATGGAATCATAAATATCTTTTAGTGGGTAAGATGGAACTTCTAATAGACTGATTCAGTTAAAGAGTGCACAATAGATCAAAGGATTGGCAATTTTTCTATCCTTCGTTTTCAGTTCATATTATTTTCAATACTTGTAAATTTTGTGTTCTTTTAATGAAATAAACAAGAGAAAATGTAATAATGTAATAGTGGGATCTAATTAATAATAATAATAATAATCCTGTAGGAAAGTAATTAAGATCGGTAATTTTAGAAGTAAATAATTACTGAGCAGAAAAGCTGCCTGTACTCAGAAAGGATTTTGGAAAGGAAATTTGAAAGTGGGCTTATTAAATACAAGATAAAATTGTGTGTGTATATATAGCCGTATATATATATACAGACTATATATATATATAGATAGTGGAAGAGGTGTCTAGGACATACAACACCATCTCTAGAATTCCCTGGCTAGCAATATAATGGGTATTTTATTTTGAAAACTAAATGATACGTCTCCTATCACAGTCATAGTTTGTCGCTCTTTTTCTTCTTTATCGATCGACTTTTCAGGAGATTATTAGAAGTCCTGGCAAACTATTTTTCAAGACAAAGTGAAAAATTGGCTAAAAGCACTTGTTCTTTCAAGAACAATCCAACAATATCCCCTTTTTCTCTCTCAAATAGAGGACTGAAGGGTAGTTATCCGAATTTCAAACTTCTTTTCGTCAACTTGTTTATGGAATTGTTATATTCTTTAAAGTAAAACAATGAATTTCGACTTAGCAGTTTTCTAATTCGTAATTGTTCTCGTCGAAAGACAAAAATGAGAATTCGAGAGTAAGTTATAAATGAATAGGAACACATAAAAGAGAATAGAATGTTTAACATGACGTAATGCAACTGGTTCAATAATACTTTATTCGTCCAGTACTAATTACAAGAGGTGCGATGGTACAAAAAAATTATTCAGAGGAGATTCCCTTAACTCAATACTTGACGTTGTTATGCACTAGTTTACTAATTAAGGAAGAAAATCATTATGGTTCCTGTAATCTGCCTACCAACAGAAAAAGTATTACATGCCGGCGTTTTATAATTGCAAGTTTTTTTATTCTATCCTCTCCGACGGAACAGGATAGAAGAGGGGGAAAAACTTGCTTCCTGTAGTTTTAATTATCTCTGCTTGCGATTTAATCAGAGGATGTGGCTGCATATTTTTCACCAACAAACTCTCTTTGATTGCTAACAAGAGAAGCTCGCCCCCGTTTTTTTTTCTCCCCCATTCATATTAAATTGAACGCTTGAAAGAACCTGTCGATTTGTCCAATAATCAAATGTTTTTGAAAATTTTCTACTAACTTAAGAATTCGTGTACTTTATCAAAGGTAGGATTAAACGTTATTTAAATTTTCCTAATGTTTTTCTAACCAGCTTTTATCTTTACCGTCCGAAAAGAGTATTTTTTTATGGTACTAATTCCTCTAGAAAAATTAATGAAATGATGGAGTTGTAATTAAAAAAATTTATAAGGCAAAAATTTAAATTATAAAGATATATTAAAATGCTGGATTGCATTTTATAAATACATGGCACGTTTTTCTTTTTAAGAGCAGTACCAAGCATCTCCTTGGTGGAGAAATACTTTATTCTCTTTCCTAGAAAGAGGACAGTTTGCCTTGTTGGATGTATTATTTTAATAAAATGTCAACCCTTCTGAAAGCATTTGGGTTAGACTAACTTATGCATGTTTTATGGCTCCATTTTCTTCATTGGGGCAATTTTGTGCGCTGCCCTGTATTACTAGCCATACGTTTCACCAATCAATTGGTCCCCGGTTATTGGAATTCTTCCCCCGGTTATTGGAATTACTCCCTTCTGTTTTTCAGCGTCATTTTGCCAAGCTGAGATGCACTAACTTCCGAATGCTGTCGTATTTAGTGTTGTGAGCAGCTGGCCAACAACCACTCTTAATTCCTAACATCCAAAGGCAATAAACGCAGTGGAAGAAAAATCGTAACAGAAACACCAAGATTCCCAAATACTATATACATATATCACTTTCTTTCCAATCTTTTTCCACCATCTTTAACAGCAGGTTTTTTTTTTACATGTATTCAGTCGGCCGACAATTTAAATATTAATAATGTAAATTCTCCTCCAATTTCAACGTATGACAATAATAATACTAATAAAAGAAAACCGATAGATTAATCCACTAATGTTACTTTAAAATTTACTTTAAAATAAAAACATTTACCGAAAATTTTGAGTAATATCTATGGTTATCTTTACCGGGAAGATGGATAAAAGATCGGTTACCATGACAACAACATCCAGACCAAATTGCATTTTCTTCTCCCAAAGACGAAAAAAGAACGGAAATAGCCACTCAGCTGAAACCAACCGAATTTTAAATTCTCGCCACATGATTAAGAACTTTGATTGGGTTAGACCGATGACGTCATTGAATTTTTGGCAATGTTAAATATTTTCTGTTTAATAGTGTAAATAAGATAAAACTGTTTAATTAAATAATCGAAGGTACTAAAAAAAAATGCTTGAAAATTTTTCTATATATAAAAACATATTTATTATTTTACTTAAATTGACGTTACACAAAATTTGCAAAGATATTTTTCGCGAAACGTAAGTTATTCTTTGTATCAATTTTGACTTTCTCTCTCTCTTATTCACCGTGAAGGCGACTGCGATATTCTGTCGCGTATTTCTTTTCGTTATCAATGACACCTCAGACTCCATACCTGAAGGACCAGTCCTACATGACATCCGAATGTAGAAATTTTGTTGGAAACAAATGTCAGCTTTCTCTTACGTATCCCAACTGATTGCGTTGAGAAAATGCGAGCATTGGCTTGACATGGAACGAGGTACCCGCAGCAGAGAGGATGCGGCATAGAGACAACATCAAAGTCGTTGTAAAGTAGCGACATTAATTCTCATTTTAGAGTCCTGTAGGAAAACTCCAAGCCTAATGTCGTTCCATTAAGGAGCAGGGTGACAGCGAGTCACCGAGATGGCGACAGTATAGAAGGTTAGAAGTCTCCTCCACTGTAATGGGAATCAAGTTGGTGGGCATTTATAGTAACGGCCCCTCTCTAGCTATTCATCCACCTTTGAGTACGGGGTAAGGTTTATGCAGGTCACAAGTCGCGACACACCACGAGGTGCATTAAATCGTAATTCTGTCGTTGAAGCTTTCAGCGCTGTTCTGTAAACATAACTTTGTTTTTTTTATCCTCTTTTAAAATATGGCAAAGTATCTTCTCCTGGAAATGTGCAGTCGATAACTAATATAACGAAGCATGGAGAAAAGAATAGACCACCTTTTCTCGTTATTATATTCACTTGGGACATTTCATCTCCGGTTATCTATATGGACTATTGGAATTTTTTTTTTCATTCTACTGTTTTAACTTCGAGTTAGGTTATATATCTTACGTCGTTTCCATATTTAACAATTTCAAATATGATCATCTCTTTTTGTCTTTTTTTATTATTTTGAAGGAGCAGGATTCAAATTTTTCGAAACGATCCTAATAAAATATAATGGGATTATTCACATCATTAAATACTTATACATCAATTTTAATACATTAATATGCTTTTTTTTTATATTTTTTTTCGTATATTAAAATTTATTTTTCAGTTGGAAAATGTAAACCATTATTATATTTGAAGGAAAGTTATTAACGGTATACATTTGTGCGTGTTAACAAGAAAACTTTATATATTTTTTCGTATATTAAAATTTATTTTTCAGTTGGAAAATGTAAACCAATATTATATTTGAAGGAAAGTTATTAACGGTATACATTTGTGCGTGTTAACAAGAAAACTTAAGCGTAAGTATGGAAGACTAAAAAATTCGAATTTCTTAAAATAAAATTAAAAATGTATGCAAATATTTTCTCTCTCAAACAAAATGTTAATACCACTCGTAAAATTAATAATTAAAATAATATTAATGATGTCTGTTCGAAATATATTTTTAAATTTAACATTTTACTTAACTTAATTGTTTGACCAATAGCAAAAGTAAGGCCATTAGTTTCTCACAGCGCCAGAGATATAATTAAAAAAAGGCTCATAAAATCTATCATGTTTAAAGTACGAAAAAAATGGCAGAAAAAAAAATTATATCTTGATTTGTTTGAATTATTGTGTTTATTTTCGCAGTTATTGCTTTTGAATAATTATGCCATTCAGTTACTAAGGTTTTAATTCTTCTTTCGATGCGCTTTTGTTTCTACGAAGTTTAAAATGCGTTAATGCAAATATCTCGTTATCTCGCAGTGATAATGGTTAACTGATATATCACACACAACTTATATTACGGCATAACATGCCTTTATAGGTATTTCATTCATAAAAAAAAAAAAGAGGGAGGAAAAAATCCGCTTTTCCACGTCAAAACTGCGGCAATTATGCGAATAAATTCGATATTGCACACGGAAAAGCGTTTTATCAAGCAGTATAAGTAGAAGTAAACGGAAATCAGGATCGTCTTTTATACGACGAAACTTTATTTTTGTCTAACAAACGACATCCGAATAGTTCGGATGTGGGAAAAACTAGTGGAATTCGTGACTAAAAAATTCCACCATTTTAATAATCTCGGGTCAAGATCTTGATAATTATAAATAGAAGGCGAATGACATTCCTAGAAAGTCGTTGATAGAAATATTCGCATAGAGAGAAGAAAAGACTTTTGAAAAGGTGTTTTCCCTACCCAAACTAAGCGAAGAGAATAAATTAACGTCGGCGAGTCCCTGCAGATCAAAGACCCGTTGGTATTTGTCGTGAAGCTGGGCTCTATCTTTGAAATCCCATTTGCTGAACATCCCTTAGCGAGACGACAGCGACATACTTTGTCATTATACCTGCAGCAGATCGGAATGTCTAGTGCTTTATTAAATTACCTCTTTTACTTCCAGCAACGTGTAAAATAGGAGAAAGGGGCTCGACTTCCGATGACTCGCCTCTCGTTGACAATCTCGATCTTTCTTCGCCTGATATACGTCATAATGAAGCACCGAGTACTGTCTAATATCTATTAACCTTCAACCATTTACAGATCCATTCTCTACTGTTTATGTCGTCTCTTAATTGAAATGTAGGGGAATTCTTATTTCCATCTAACCACTCCCGTTTCTAATGTAAGTTATGCAAACTTGCTTAATTATAAGTAATTACTACTTTATCCTATTAAAAAGTTTGTAGCCGGTGACGTCATCGTGTTAACTCTTAAGATGTTATAGTAATGAGATTAAACCATTTATTAATATAATTATTAAGTTTTAAACTAGTTTTATCTCGTCATTATAGGGAAAAATTTTCAACGGTTAAAACTATGCAATTAAAAACATCAAATGACGCGCTTGCGCATTACTAATTATTGACGTCAATTGTATCTTAGCAACAGGCTGCTTTTAACAAAGTTCGTAATCTCGAAACAAAATGATTAATTTTATAATTATTTTAAACCAAATAATTTTAAATTTCAAACTGTGTGTTACTTTTCTATTTTTGTATGTTATTATTGTTGTTACATATGACTATTAATTTTTTCATTTATTATAGGATTAACTTGGAATATTTAAATACTGTATAAAAATTTTAATTTCATTAAAATATATTTTGCTAAAATAAGAAAAAAAATATTTTAAAGAGAAATTTGATTAATTTTACTATAAATAAATAAAAGCAAGACATTTAAAATAATTATGAAAAATTAGAATGTTTAAAACGTGAAATATTGATCCAAAGTTTAAAATGTTTATTTAAAAAAATGGCTTTGAGAAAATTCCATTTCATATATCGAAATATTATAAATTTATTCTTAATATCAGTTTGTGATTTTAATTGGATAAATGATACAAAGTAATATTTTTTTGAAACAAAACAATATTTTGTTTTGTTGTTGTATTATTTTTCTTTATCGTCAGATGTCGCTAGTACATAGAGTAACATTCTCCATTTTGGCGAGAGGGTAATGGTAAATTTATCAATTTTCTGACAAAGTATTTTTTATTTGTTCAGAGGTAAGAGAATATAATATGTCATTTTAGTTTTTAACAATAAACGATAGATGTAACAACTAAACCTTGTAAAACCTGCTTCACTGCAGAACATGTTCTGTTCTGCAGTGAATTGCGCTATTTTTAATTTTTATACACAACTTTGTTTCATCAAAAAATATATATAATATATATATATGGCTTTTATCATTTTAATTTGATAAAACATTTAAAAGTAATTTCTGTGTCTAACTTTTTGATAATTAAAAAAAAAAAATATCTAATATGTTATTGATAATGATCGGTAATTAACTTTCTATACAATATATTGTAATCGTTTACTTAATATTCTTATAAATTACGAAACATTGTATATAACAAATTTTCGATAGTAAAATTAAAATAATCTTAATAAATATATTAAATAAAATTTTTAATTATCTAGAATTATGGAATTTTTAGATCTCATATATATAATTATATATTAATAATATTGGCTCATTACTCAATTAAAACTTTAATGATTCTCATTATTTTCCAAGATGCACATCTCCAATAAAATTATTTATTGTCAATTCATTTGTTTTCAGTTAAAGAATATTTTAAAGATAAAGCGTATAATTTTTTAAAATTAATTTTATTTAATTTATTTTTAATTTAATTTAAATCAATAAAATAATGCAGATTGATTTCTTACAATCTTAAATAAATAAAATTTTATTTTAATTACTTTTTTATGTATTAAAACTTTTTTCCTAACAGGAAATATAACAAGAATATGATAAATATAAAAGAAGAATTGGATCTATCTTGAAATTGCATCTAGAAATTTTATTTAAAATTATTCAAAAGGTTACTAAAAAATTTTAAATGATATCATTTATTTTTTGATTTAAAAAGTGGTTTTAATAATAATTATTAGTGAATATATATATATTTACTAATAATTTATATGAAATTGGACTTTAGAATTACAGTTTTTGAATGCCTTTTAAAATAGTAAGTTTACATTTTAAAATTCATAGCCAATTTAATCAAAAGCAATAATATTACTATATAAATTGTTCTCATTTTTTTCTGAATATACAAATTGTAAATAAAGATACTAATACTTACAAGGAAAATAAACACTGATATTTTGTTTTAAATTTAATCACTACTTCATTTGATTAATCCAAATACACACCATTCTGAATTATTTAATAAACTAACATTTTTTAATTATATTATATGAAATTGTATATTAATATATTTTTTAGCAACTACATTAGGACTGTTTTAAACAGTTATATACAGTACCTTTATAATTAAATATGAATATTATATCTTATCCCAAGAATTATGGCTATTAGAGTATATATATCTATTATTCTTATAGATCATCTAATCAAAATTAGAAATTTTAATTTAGGTCTAATTTAAAAACTGAAATTTTTATATAGTAAAAAACCATAGTATGATAATAACAGTTATAGTGTTATAATTACCATATTTTCAAAGATAAATAGACTAATAGATATACACACATAAAAATATAGATATAGATTAAAATAAATTAAGTGATTCAGTATAAACATTCTGGAAAAATCAAAATTCAACTGATATTTATATTATAGAAATTTACAAAAAAATTTTATTTTTAAATCTATAAAAATATAACACAATATAATAAATGCAAAAGCAAATAAAAATTCAGATAGATGTACAACAGAATGGCTGAGTTCCTAGATATGGTCCGACAGCCCTTAATAATCTTAATACAAATACGATGCTGAAATTTCAAAAGAAGTTCCCTAATTTTCTG
Organism: Olivierus martensii; assembly: GCA_000484575.1. Taxonomy (NCBI): domain Eukaryota; kingdom Metazoa; phylum Arthropoda; class Arachnida; order Scorpiones; family Buthidae; genus Olivierus; species Olivierus martensii. The sequence continues at coordinate 32,854 of AYEL01087862.1, forward strand.
TGGGTATCCTTTGCTTCCATATGTTTTGCCTTCAAAAAACGCACAACAGCATGCTGTTTCTCGTGGTACATGTACTCAGGGGCGCCGCCATCTTGTACAGTCATGTGCAGAACGATCGTTGTGTGTCACAATAAAACTAGATAGTGCTGCTATCTAGCGGTGACAGTTTCCTGCACTTAATTAAAAAATGAAGGTTGCAACTTCGATTTGTAACTTACTTATTGAATTACCCTCGTAGTTAGCCTGTGAACAGCTGTTAACTGCTTTCTATTTCATATTTTCTATGATAATTTGGTGATACAAAAAGCATAAAAATTTTATTTGGATAACGTCAAAATTTACAAGCCAAAGATCATTAATTATAAAAAGAGAATATATAAATAGTCCTCAACTTATAACTGAATTTGTTTTGGCATTGAGATTATAATTTATTGTGGTTGTAAATCTAAAATATCTTAAATTTATGAAAAATAAAATTGTCTGAATTTGACCCAAAATCCTCCAAGTGATAAAACTATCTGAAATTGAACCAAAGGTATAAAATCATTCATAATTGTACCTGGATTCTCTAAGGTGATTGAAAAATCCAAGGGTCTCCAATTGCTTTACTATATTTTTTATAAAATAAAAAAATATTTATATCCAATATACTATGAAAATAAATAAGTTCAGAATATTTTAAGTACAACTGTAACATTGGATTATCATAAATCAAATGATCTTAAATAGGGGAGATCTAAATAAACTTTTTTTTATTAAATAAACATAGTTATCACAGGAAACAAATTGTGTTTTCCTTTCTTCTGTAAAAAATACTTGTTTTAAATGAATTAAATATTATTTTGTGATTAGATGCAGATACTTTTCCTTTTGAGATATAAAATAAAATCCTGAATACAATTGAAAAGCATCATATTAGTGAAATGCTATAAAGTGAAGTATGCCTCTATCACATAACAGAATTAAAGCTTCAATAAGAAAATATCAATATTAAAAAATATATAGCTAAAATTAAAATAAAAACATTGAATTTTTAGAATAAATTCATTTATAACTTATCATTTTAATTATAAATAGTTATAAATGCAAAATCTGGATTGAAAAGTATGCTGGGAATGAAAATCTATTACAGTATTGAGCTAACAGTGTATAAAAGTGTGCTGGTTCCAACATTGATGTAAGGGTTGGAATGAAAGATCTAGATATAATTTGAATGCAGTAGAAATGCAACACTTGAAGGATATAGCTAGAATAATTTAGTATGATTGTATCTGAATGAAAAAATATACAAAAGGAATGTGGTTAATACACTAAGCAATTCTGAAGTGGTTTGGTCATATGCAGTGAAATAAATCAATGACAAAGGAATTCTATGTGAGCTATGTGAATGGAAAGTGTGGGAGAGGAAGACCAATGAAAGAAAAGAGAGATTAAATGAATGATTATGTGAATATGTATGGGTTAGAGAGAGTGCATGAAGAAAACAATGAATGTGATGAAACCATACAGTTTGTGGATATAGGATATGCAAAATATTTTTATCAGTGATATGTGTTTCCTTCTTTAAACACTGCATATCCTTTGATGAGAATAAAGGAAGTAATGATGACAATGATGATAAATGTAAAACACAAAAATATTAAGAAAAATGAAAAAATTATTATTAATAAGGATAGCCCTCAATTTATAAGCACCTTGACTTACAACCACTTATATTTATGATAATGATGTAATTAGTAAATTCTGTAATTGGTCGATGCAATTCTATGGGTTGAGTCCCTGATCTAAAGATCTGATGTATGAAAAGCAGCCTTTTACTTTTGGTGCCTGATTCTTATAATATTATGTTCTTTATGTTTACGAAGATAATATATAGTGTCCTAGTACATATTAATAGTAAGAAATCCATAAATTTTTAGCATTTACAATTTATTATTGCTCTGATTTATAACAGCAGGGTTTGAAATGAATTCCATCTTAAGTTAAGGATTACCTCTAAATGATTAAATAATAATATCTTAAATTTATTAGAAGAAAAATATATATTACAAAATCAAATCTTACATTCTCCTCATTTACACACTGAAGAAGTTCAATTACATGTGATTTTCCATGAACCTTGGCTATAAATATAAATAAATAAATAAGGTTAATATAAAATATTTTAGATAAATTTTTGCAGATTTTTAAACAATAATAATATAGGTAATCATGTACATAGCCATAGCTATTTTTCCATCTAGTCAATTGGCCATCATTATTGCAAAATTATAGATGACAGAAGTCATAAGTATAAATTTTCATTATAAATAATTACTGTCATAAGTTAGGGAGTAGATAATTATTTATGTATAATTTTCAAACAGCTAAAGGTAATATATTTCATTATAAGTTTTTAATCTAACAGAATGCAAGAAATGCATATAAATAATTATTTATGTATAATTTTCAAACAACTAAAGGTAATATATTTCATTATAAGTTTTTAATCTAACAGAATGCAAGAAATGCATATATTGTACATAAGTTACAATAGTAAAGATTGAATATTGGTTGTTAATTATAAATGGCATTAAATGAAATAATGTAAATTGAACTGATACATAACTAGCTTTAATTACTTGTACTATATATGAGAATAATAAAATCTAAGTCATAAAAAAAAGATAATAAAAATTAATAAAATAATACTAAACAAATAATCAATTTTATAATTGTTACATTATTAAATTGATTACTAGACAGAAATGTAATAAAAAAATCATTTATATAAGTCAAATTTTCAAACAACAGAAATCATTTGTTTTTCAAGTTTATAGTTTAATAAAATTAATTCAAAATATCATATTTTATATTAAAATAAAAAAATTTAATA
>AYEL01087865.1:0-33412 GCA_000484575.1 Olivierus martensii
TGACATCTACAGTTTACCATATGAATTATTATTTATTACTTTTCTAGAAATTACATAACTATATTGCTGAGATATGGAACAGATTTAATATTTTTTTGTATTCATTTTATTTATTGAGAAAATTTTTGGCATTATAGCTATTAGTTGGAGGGCCGCGGTTTGCCCACCCCTGGTCTATATGAACTGTAGGATCTCGGATAGACTTTTTTCTTCTTCTAATGGAATCCGAAACCGTGACATCATATCACTTGCACATATCAAGTAATATATAACACAAACAAACAATAGAATCAGACTTGTTGGCAGAATTTAAAATTTCATGAATATGCTACCAATAAAATTAATTTTGTGTGCCCAACACTGAAAATTCAATATATTATTTCCTAGAAAAAATTTTAAACTATTGTAATATAAAATCATGTATGGCACTGAATCTGAAACAAAACCTACTACATTATTATATGAAATATCATATGAACTTGTGACAATCATGTGCATATAACATGTTGCCAGCACATTAATGTAGCCATAATACTATGGAGAAAAGCTATTGTTATATTACATACTTACATTATAGTAACATTTTTTAAAATTAACTAATTTTAGATTTATTTGTGATTTTAGTATCTGTTCGCATATTTTACGATTTTCACATAAATTAGCATTTATTGTGAATTTTAGCATCTATTGCAAAATGCTAAAATACATGTCTCTAATGTCAATTATCAATACAATTTTTGTTATTTTTTATCTAAAGGATCTCTTGATTTAAAAAGATAAAAATGTGACATTAAAAACTGTCCATTAAATAAAAATCTGTAAAGTGAAACTCATTTCCCATTAATTCAATATAAAAATTTCCAATCAGTTTTTGAATTCCAATAGTCATTGCCATTTTGTCTATTAATATTAAAATACTCCAAAAACATTTAAATAAATATAATAATACATAATATAGTATTAATATTTTATAATAATTATCATCTATTTAGCCAATTTATTATTGGATTTTGAATTTCTAAACAGCTAAGTGTCCAATGATTTTTAAATTTAAGCCTAATGCAATAAAAATGTATAAATAATTATGGCTTTATTTATTATTTAAATAATATAAAATTTTCATCAAATGTCTTAAATTTATGTAATTTTCAACAATTATTTGCAAAAATAAATCTAATTTTCTGGAAGATAGAATTTAAAAATAATAAAATATCAATATCATTTGTTAAAGGCATACTGATTATGGATTTTATTAAGACAATTATTTTTACTAAAACTAATAGACACAAACTTATTTGCTTATTTAAGTGATTATATTTATCAGATTTAAATTTCATCATAATTTAAAATTAGCACACGAATAGAAAATATGTTATATTAGAGATTGTATACATCTGGTATAATGTACAATTATTGTTTTATGAACTGTATTAAATAGTTTAATACAATTGAAAAATTTTTGAAAAATGTAGCAATTACAGATACTTGTATTTATTTGTGTACTGGTATTTATTTATTTGGTTGATACTTGTGTACTGGTATTTGGTAGTAGATTACAGCTACATACAAATATCTGTAATCTACTACCAAATACTGGATTCTATCCCAGATCTAATAGAAAGCCTAAATGAATTTTATTTTAATATAAAGTCAGTAGTATATTTCAATAAATTTCCTATGAAAATATGTAAGATGCAATCAATGAAGAAAATAAAAAAGAAAATCATAAAAATAATAGATTATTTATATTTCATTAAATTGGTAATAAGACATCTAAATTTGGAATTTTTTTAGCAAAACAATTTGAGGCTGATATGCAAGAAAAAATTTATTAGGATATGAATTAGAGAGGTTATAAATTATATAGAATAATTGATCAATGATGAAACCGTTTCTTCGCAAAAATAAAAATTCATTAATAGAGTACTCATAAATCAAAAGATATTTATATTATTGAGAAATTATAAAATATGTAAAAATGTTACAATTGTTCTTAATTTCCTTAATATTTTGTTGAAATAATAAAAAAATTATTTTATAATAATTACTTATATATTTTAAATTACCTTTGGATATCGTATTTGGACAATTTCTGGATAAAAATTAACATCTTTATGTGATCCGTACCATGAATATGTTGTTATATCTACTTCTGTATCATTAAATGTTGCATAACATAACTTTGTACCATCTGATGACCACCAGATAGCTTTATTTGATAGAAATATTTCTTCTAAAAAAAAGAATATATTTAATAAAATATTTAAATAAGATGCATTTTTTTTCAATTTCATTGCATATATTTCTAAAATAATAGAAACATCAATAATGTTAATGTTAAAAGAATGCATAATTTAAACTTATTATTGTAAATATTGAATAAAAATTAATTGTAAGCTAAATAAGTAAGATAAATTGTTTATTCAAAAACGTTTTCAGGTATCCATGTAAACTGCCTCAATTGAAATACAGACCAACGAAATTTCACTTCATCCTTCCTCATCTGGCCAAATCAGAAAAACAATCTGGGTGACCAGTTCCTAAAAACAATAGAAGGCTACTCTTCAAGACATGTTTTTGAGAAAACCCAACAAACAATTCTTATTATTACTGTTATTGCCAGACAGTCATATTTTAGGTGAAATTAATAATATCATACAAAACATAATCACTACCCTAAAAAACAGAGTTACATAAAACATTATATTACATAAAAAACATCAATGGTAAAATAAGCATCTTAGAACTTTGCAGCAATAAACCAATTTGTATATAACACAAAAATAACATTCCTAGTCAATTATTGCAGTATTCTAATTTAACAAGAAACAGATTGCTTTCACAAATATTACACAGAAAATCATAGTTATAATTACCATTATTATTATTATTATAATCATCATAACTAACTAAAGATTTTAGCATTTCGTAATTTATGTTAATATGGATCCAAACTATATAAATATAGCTATACAATATAGTACAACTGTATTTGTAGCAAAAATTCCATTGTCTGCTATAGAACTAGAAAAATTAAAAAGATAGCCAAAAAGCAGAAATAACACACCTTCTGGCACATTATGTAAATAACTTCCATTCCCAGTTTCTGCCTAAGGAGTAGTTCATATATATAAGATTATCTATTTATCTGTTATTAATAATAAAAAATAAAAATTCTTTAACATTTATAAGGCATAAATAATTTCTTTATCATTATAATTTTTCTTGATTTCAAAGTCATTTTTTCATTTTTTTTTAGATAGATAAAACATTGTTTAATCATAAACTATTGTTTTTTGGGCTTTACTTAATTTTATTGTGATCAAATTGCATTGCTGAGAATGGAACCAGATTTTAACATTATGTCCAGGAGCATGCCAAGAGTATTTGCTGCCTGGGTGTAAACTTTTATCAGCTGCCCTTTAAAAAAAATAACTAAAAGAAATTGCATATAGCATTTACTACAATAAATAAAATAACAATTTATACAAGCCAAAAATTACGTGTCTTATTTACTAAAAACACAGAATACATAATTTCGTACAGTTATTTCTAACATTTTTTCAAAAACAAACAAAAAAAAAGAACAATAATTATTTTTTAATTTTAGACAAAAAGATTATATTAAGAAATGCCTTTATGCAGCCTAGATTATTAGCCTTTATTTAAAATTTACTTGACATGTAGAAAAATCAATTATTATATCTTCCATATCTAAATTAGTAGCCATTTGATATTCTATGCTAATAAGATTTAAATTGTTGAGTCTATCCTGTGTCATTGTACTGTGGGGATGATTTCTTATAATTTTCGGCTTTGAAAAGGATCTTTCACTAGTTGCAACAGTCACAGGTATTGTTAAATAAATTCTTAGTGCTAGTGACAAATTGGGGAAAACACTAAAAAGACCATTCAAAAATATATACTCAAGTACCAAAAATGCATTCATATTTGAATTAAGATAGTTAAAATATTTTCTATATATTAGCTACATAAGATTAAGACATTAACTATAAAATAAATATTTGATGTTTGTTTCTTGTCACCCTATCAATGTTGCTAACCAGGTGCAGTGCACCCTTTGCATCCTCAGGTTGGTACAGCCCTGATTATGCCATGGGAAATTGATTCTTCATTAACAAGTTCTTTACAAGCAAATTTCAGGTTTGAATTAACTTGCAAAGCTAGGAACTTCCTGTATAAATTACTGGTAACTGTTAATAACTTTTTCTAAAAAATAAATTCAATTTTAGACAAAAAGATTATTTTTTGCAAATCTATTAGTCTATAAACATATTAGCAATCAAAATTTCTTTAAAATTGACTTAAAATTAAGAATATCACATAACTGTATAAATTGTATTCTGAAAATAACTTTTATTATACATTAACTTTAATAAACAATTCTAATTTAGCAGAATATATTTAATAACAACATTTTTTTTATTATATTGATTATTTAGAAATTTGATCATCAAAAATATTAACAAAACTGAATGTGAATTAAATTGAATTGGACATATCGAAAGATATTATGGCAGACTGATTATTTGTGATATAATAATGTTTAAAAAATAATTATTATTATTTATATTTTGAATATATTTAAACATTTCATGATATTGCAATGTTCTGATAAGCTACAGTAGATATAGTTTATTAAAAAATTTGCAATATCATGAAACATTAAAAAAAACTCAGAATACACATAATTATTATTTTCTAAACATTATTGTATAATTTATTGGAGAGCCAATTTATCAAAAAATTATAATATAACTCATGCCCAGTTAATTTTGGAAATGTATTTCCAAAATTAACTGATGATTGAAATTATTGGAATCAAATAATTGTTCAGATAGAGTAAAATTTATAACTCTATTATTTTCCAAGATGTTTCATTTGTTACAAAAGCAAACCATTTAAAAAATCTATTAATGCTGAGGATTTTTATACAGTATATTCTCCAAAAATATCCATATTCATCCATAATTTAATTGAAATATTATTGGACTTAATTTTTCAATATTGATGATTTATAAGCAATATCCTAGAATATAAAAAAATACCAAAAAATTTAATTTGGTCTATCTTATTAATATCAGTATTTACTTAATTTTAGACATCATATTTGAAGTAAATTAATTATATAAAGTTAAAATATAAAAACTATGTTAACATAAAATGAAGTAATTATCATCACATACCAATAAATTATATTTCAATTATTTTATTATTGATTAATAAATAAAATTTATTTCTGTTATATCAATATTTGTATTTTATTGTAACTTGATTAAACCATCAGTGAACTGCACTTATCCTGGAAAATGTATTACCAAAATGAGTTATATTTTGTAATCATTATGCATTCAATATTTAATTAGGAATAGTTATTATAATGATGTGAAACTGTAGTTTACAAATACATTATTTTAATATCAATAAATTTGTTTTATATTGTTTATTAACATAAAAATATATATATTCTCCAATTTATGTAAATAATTAAGATTGAATCTTGTTATATAAAACAAATTTTACATAAGTCAAAAATTATATAGTACATTAATAATTCAGCACAGATCAAAAAAGGAAATATATACTTTAATATATTTGAAGAACTTTCAGCTTTTTTAAGCTATCATCATGATGGCTTAATAAAGCTGAAAGTTCTTCAAATCTATTAAAGTATATATTTCCACTTTTGATCTGTGCTGAATTATTAATGTTTATGTAAGAAGTGGAATGAAGTTAAATATTATCATATAGTACAATACAGGAAGCCATAATATAAATTTTAAGATTGGCAAAATTAAGCAACCATTTTATTCATATTATTTATCTGTAGCTTAAAAAATGCTATTATTGAATTTATGGGAAATATTTATGTAAAGTTCAGTTTATTAAGTCACATGCTCAATGATGGATTTAAATTATTCACATCCCTAGGCAATAACTCTATAAGCAGGGTTTACTGTTTAAAAATGATGCAGTTTTAAGCACACAGTTTTTTGAGATCAATTTGTCTAGGTTTGCCTATGCCTAGATCTGCCTATAAAATTGCTTCAAAAACTGGGATATGCTTGTATTCAAATAATAAAAACTACTAATAAAAATATTTAAATAATAAAACTATCATATATCTTTAAATAAATTTGTTTTCACTTCATCATAAAAAATATCTTCATAATTTAAATTTGTAGAATTGATTTAATAATATATATGATATCATAAAATAAAAAGAAAATATTGTATCAATATAACATCTCAAAGCATATATGCACATTTAATTGGCACTTTCAATATATGAATTAATATAAGTTTCAATAAAATTTATTTTTTAGATTTTATTAGTCTCCTCTATATCCTTCATATTGTTCCAGGACTTTGCTCCAAATCTGAAAATAATGGATGACTATATTGATTCTTTTTAAGTATTATTAACAGAATTAGAAAACTTCTGTTATGACCTGAAATATTCCTCAAATAATAAGTCTTATATTTAATGCTTTGAGTTATAAAAGTATATAATATACCAATTCAGTTATTATATTCTTAAATATAGTTTTATATAATTAAGTTAAAGCTCTAATTAAATATTCAGAATAGTAAATTATGACAATTGATTCATAATACAGTTTTCTTCAACTTACATAAATTCAACTTTACGTAAAATATTTTCCATAACTTTTTAATATTTTTTTCAGATATAGAACATAAACATCTCTATTTGTAAGTTATAAGTTCAAACATGTTAGTCTACATTATTAAAACATCATTTTACTTGTGTTATTTATGTTTTTGTATATTGTTTATCTTAATCATCATATCACTGGTATTATATCATTCCATGAGACATTGCCTCCCTTTCAGTCAAGGAAAAATATGGCAAACAATATTGTTTAAGTGCAGTCATTGTAGTCCACCTAGCACTAGGCATTTTTGATTCAAAATTTTTAAAAAAATTATTTTTCTGACTTACACATAATCTCACAGTATCAAGGGTGGTTTGGTCTGGTTTACGGACGGTTCCAAAACCACTACTGGCATTGGGGCGGGGTTTACTGTGAACGGACTCGGATGTCTTATTCCTTTTCCCTTGGGCGGTTTGCCACTGTCTTTCAAGCAGAAATACCACTGTCTTTCAAGCAGAAATCTTTGCTATTTCTGCATGTGTTAATATTAATCTATAAGGATTATGTAGATAAACATATTTTTATCCTATCTGACAGTCAGGCTGCTCTTAAAGCTGGTCAAACATATTTTTATCCTATCTGACAGTCAGGCTGCTCTTAAAGCACTTGATTTATTTTTATCCTATCTGACAGTCAGGCTGCTCTTAAAGCACTTGATAAATTCCTAAAAATGTGAGATAAAGAAAAATCTTTGTATTCTAAATAGTTAAAGATTTACCACCCTGGCGGATCCGGGTTTAAATCCGGGTCCCACACCTCCAGTTTTTCAGGAGGGGTCCAGGCCCGGCTAAACATATCTTTATCCTATCTGATAGTCAGGCTGCTCTTAAAGCACTTGATAATTCCCAATTTGTTTCGAAACTAGTCTGGGAATGCCGTTGTCTCATTGAGGAACTGGCCACCAAGAACAGGGTACAACTCTTGTTTCTGTTCCATTGAAGAATATACCGTCGTTTGTTCTTAAGACAGGCCTTCTTCTGGGATGATTTGATTGGGGAAAGAATATACTGTCGTTTTTTCTAAGACAGGCCTTCTTCTGGGATGATTTGATTGGGGGTGCACAATAGAAAAGACGGGACTTCTTCTGGGATGATTTGATTGGGGGTGCACAATAGACCCAATGTTGATTATGGTGCTTGGGTTGAAATAAGCTCCTCCCTATTCTACTACTACTACTACTACTACTACTACTACTACTACTACTACTACTACTACACATAATCTGATATATGTAAAAACACTTCTGTCCCAATTATTTCCATAAGTCAGGGAATGGTTACAAATATCTTAAAAGTAATTCTTACCTTCATATACCCAGTCTGGAATCCCATTTAAAACTGCTCCAAAAACACCAGTATGAGAAAGGGGAGTAGGTGTAATTCTTTCAAAAACACTTGGAAGATAATAAATATTATTTTCATAAACGTATACCTAATAAAAAATTGTCATTATTAGTATAATATAAATCTATAAAAAATACTACTTTAGTTTAAGTAGTAAAACTGTTGACAAGAAATTCTAGTATGATTTTATAATTCCATATATGTTTTAACTATATATATCAAATGACTCACAGCTTCTTCAAAATTTACAGACAGCTAAGAAAAAAGCTCCCTGATTTATATAAATTTAATAGAATAAATAATTTAAATAAAAAAGTTGACATTTAAAATACTGTATTTAAAAAATCATCTTTCTAATATAATATTCAGTGGTATATTGTAATTTTATAAATTAGTATCATACAAATGATTACGATAATAATATGACAATAATTAACACTATTGATAACAATTTTATTACTAGTTACTAATGAGAGTAAAATTATTGTAAATTATAATAAGTACTGTAACACTGTGAATAACCTATATAAATGTATCAATATTATAATAGTCATTACTTATCTTCTGTTTTGTAGACAAGCTATACTAACAAAATATAATATTTAATTTTACCATAATAATTTATAGATAAATTTGATTTATTCAGCATTTCCTATTAATTAATCTTTAATCAATTAATTAGTATTTTCTAAGTGTAAACCAGAGTGTCTCAGGATAATAGGTAATTGTTTAGGATTAGAAACATTTTAAAATCATGTTCTTACTCTAGAATTCAATCTGTAAAAGAAACACTTGTAACCGGACATATTTTTTCAGAAGATCCTAATTTGTTAAAAAGAAAAGCAAAAATTCTAATTATATACCAAGATAAAACCTGAATTCTTAGTGTTTTAAATGAAGCTGATCTGAAGGTGATAGTAACAGATGAAAATGGTATATAAATTATTTTTTACATGAGATTATAATGTTGAAACTTATATTTTTAATCTTATGTCCAATTTAGATACTATATTTTGTAATTATTATTCTATATATTTATAACATAGAGATCACACACACACACACACACACACACACACATATATATATTTGATTTTATCTACATATTTTATTTCTCTAGAATTTTTATGTAGAATTAAATTTCATTCCAAATAGTTATACATTATTATGTAATGTATGTTGTTTAATTTTAAATATTTTGTTCATGAATAAAGTTTATTTGAATATTTTGTATTCTGAAGTAGCAGATGAGGAGGATCTAAAGAAACAGAAAATATTACCTAAATGTATTTGTTAATAAAATTTGTTTAATACCTGCCAGAAGTGCTGTTTTGTTTTTACATGAATTTACATAAAGAAGAGATGATTTTTTGACTATTAATATATATTATAAATGATTTGAGACTGCACTAAAAAATATTTCAGCATCTTAAGAGAAAACAAAATTCAGCATTAGGCAGAAAAATTATTACAATTAAAGGAATGCTTTCAACTATTAGCACATGCCTATGGAGGAATAGAGTTGTGTGGTGTAGTCTGATCAAAATGTGTGAGTATCCATTTCTTCTCTTTTGTCTTTCTGTTTCAAGCATTATTCACATTATGAAGATATGGCATGATGATGTTGCAGAACATGAGAATTTATTATTGTTATTATTTATATCATACTATTTAAAATTTGCATTAAAATATGAACTAATCATATTTTTAAAAAATATAAAAATAATATTTTAATTGATTATATCAACAAAAATAAAATATTTTTATATCATTTAAAGAGAAATACAGTATTTAAATGTGAAAATATATTGATACTTAACACAATGATTGCAATGGACAATCAGAAAAAATTTATAGATTAATGGCTAATTAATAAATTGTATTTTTGTTGATACAGCCATTTTTTTAATCATTCATTAACAATTAGAATTCAATTATCACCATATCTCCTGAGTATCCTGGTATCAAACTACTTTTACACCAAAATAATATATTTGATAATGAATTTTAAATAAGAGAGAGAGAAATAAGAGCAAAATAGATTTGTTTAAAACAAAACATTGGTTACATATTTGAATAGTAATTTGTTATTTATTGACTTAGAATCAAATAAAAACACAAATTCTAGAACAAGTAATTTTGTGTATTATAAACAATGTTAAAATATAAAATTATTATCTGAATTAATAATGCAGTATAATTACTTATGATTTTTGCACAAAAAATATATTATGTTAGATAATATTTAATTAAATATAATTTTTTACAACATATGTTAAGTGATATATGTTGTCTGAGTGTTTTTTAATAAACATCATTGTTAAGCCAAAAAAGATCATTTTTCTAATACATCCAATATATTTAAAAAGTAATAATTTGTGAACTATTTTTCTTTTGTTAATAAGATAATAACAGAAAAAAAAAGAATATTTGTGTGTCATACTTAAGGATATTTTAATTACAACATATTATTTTCATTCTATCATTTCTAAAAATTTGACAATATAGCTTTGACATTATATATTATGTTATGAAGAATTAATTATGTACAAAATTATTAAATATCCAGAAAAAAATACTAGGAATATTGTTATAAAATTAAAACCTAAATTAAAATTTTCTGATAGAAACTTTAGTTTCAATTTTGATTATAATATTTATTTAAATCTGATGGGATGCTTCCATTATTTGAATGTAGTATTTTAACTTTACCTCTTAATTTGAAATTCATCAAGAAAATAAATGATTAAAGTTGCTTATGATTACAAAAAATATATTGAATAATAATTAAAATAAAGCAAAAAAAATTAATTTATTTATTAATTTTCTATTTTATGAAGTTGTACATAATTATAAATTATAAAATAATACATTCATCCCTCTTTTTATGCAACAGATTAGTTCTGCAAAAATACCACATAGATGGAAATTATGTAAATTGAATGCTCATTTTCTATACAAATGTTAGTTTCAATTTACATGGCATTTTTTCAGAACTTATCAACCATGTAAAAAGAGGAATATGTGTATATTTCTATATTTTACTAATAGATAGTATTGGAGCTAAGCATCAATTACACATTAACAATATGACAGATATAACACATTATTATATTTAATACTGTAAAAAGTAATTCTATCTATTTTATGATATTTTAAAATCATATTCAAATATGAGGAGTGCTCAAAAAGTAATGTTACAAAGCCTGCAGTGAAACGTGTACATTTTATTTCATACAACCAATACAGCCAACTGATAGTACATATATTAGGTTATTTTTCGACATAGTCTCCATATCGGTTTAGGCACTTGTCGCTTTGTGGAATGAGTTTGAATATTCCCCTCCTGGTAAAAATCCTGTCCTTGTGTTTTCAGCCACGTTGTCACGAAGTGTTTCACCTCTTCGTCTGAAGCGAATTGTCGGTCTCCTAGGTGCTCCTTCAAGTGAGGAAAGAGGGGAAAGTCACTTGGAGTGAGGTTCAGGCTGTAGGGAGGGTGTTCGATGAGCTTGGGGCGTTATATTCCTTCATGACAACGTGCGACCTCATACAGCCCAGAAGACCACTATGCTGTTGAAGCAGTATCACTGGGACATCATCGAACACCCTCCCTATAGCCCTGACCTCACTCAAAGTGACTTTCACCTCTTTCCTCACTTGAAGGAGCAGCTCTTCCTTCATGACAACGTGCGACCTCATACAGCCCAGAACACCACTATGCTGTTGAAGGAGTATCACTGGGACATCATCGAACACCCTCTCTATAGCCCTGACCTCACTCAAAGTGACTTTCACCTCTTTCCTCACTTGAAGGAGCAGCTAGGAAACCGACGATTCGCTTCAGACGAGGAGGTTAAACACTTCACGACAACATGGCTGAAAACACAAGGACAGGATTTTTACCAGGAGGGGAATATTCAAACTCATCCCACGAAGTGACAAGTGCCTAAACCGATATGGAGACTATGTCGAAAAATAGCCTAATGTATGTACTATCAGTTGGCTGTATTGGTTGTATGAAATAAAATGTACATGTTTCACTGCAGGCTTTGTAACCTTACTTTTTGATCACCCCTTGTAATATTACAGCATTCAAATAATAATTTAGAGACTTTTGTAATTTTTAAAACAACAGATTAATTCATAAAATTTTAAGCTTTCTCTTTAATAAAATATTTATTCATTCAACTTCAACTGACCTGATTCAATATAAATATTTACAATATAATTCATATTTTATATTATGATAACAATATGTTTTATTTCATGAGTTACTAGAAATGAATTTCATATTATTATTAAAATTATATAAATATTTATATGCTTTACTATACAGATTATTCATTACTTTTTACATGCAACAGATATGATATTCATCTCTCTTTAATAATAATATGATTAGCATTAAAAAGTTTAAAACTAATATCCTTGATTCTTGGTTAGATTAGGTTAGTTAAACTGCCATGAGATATGATGATCACTGGCAGTGAATACTTTTAGAGCCACAAGAGGCTAGCCAATACCCATGTGTCAGGGTCAATCAGAAGGTTGAAAAATGATGTTCAATAGACTCGATTCATGAATAAAATAGTTTGAAATAATAATAATTTGAATACCTTCATGTTGAACAAAATATTACCAAACTATCTTTTATTCTGTTTGATTTTTACTTTAAATTATTTAAAACAACATATATTGATTTATATTTTATATTTACATATGTTGTATATTTATATAAATAAACCATATATGAAAATTTAATTATATTTTACTATATTAAAAAATAAAAGTTTACCAACTGTGTTCCTTTTGTCCCCCATTCAGCATACTGATATCTTATTGAAGAATTTTTTGGAAGTAGAGGAGAAAGTTTGCTGAAATAAAAAATTATAGGTAAATATTACATATTAATATTTACCTATATTAGTATTACAATTTATAATTTGAAATAAATATCTGAAATTGAATATTTTTTTATTTTAGTTTTTATCACATCTTATTAGATATTAAATATTTTAGCAATATTTGATTTAAAATTAAGAATTTATAGTAGTCATGTAACATCATTCAAATAAAATTTTAAATTTATTTGAATATTATTCAATTTGATCAATTAAATAATAACAATTTTATAATTTAGAAATATATATTATATAGTTTTTTAACTATAGATTTCATAAGACAGATGAAAAACTACATCAATTAGTTACATTCATCTTTAAATACAATAAAAATCATTTAACTGTTAAGAATATAACTTGCAAAATTAATTTGAAAAAAATATATTTTTCCAATAATTAAATATTTAGGCTTAGTTTATGTTTCTAATTTATTTATTTTCCAAATATTGTATATTAAAGTTTGGTTGAAATATATTGATGGAAGATATATCAAATATGATAAAATATTAGATTATTCAATAAATTTAACAAATAACTTTTCTAATGAAAATTAATCCTATGAATAAATCAGTATATTTGCAATTAAATTTATATTTATATAATAGAGTATCAATTATTCGAATGTTAATCATCCAAACTACTGCTGTACAAAAGTAGAACTTTTCTAATGAAAATTAATCCTATGAATAATTCAGTATATTTGCAATTAAATTTATATTGATATAATAGAGTATCAATTATTCGAATGTTAATCATCCAAACTACTGCTGTACAAAAGTAAAATTATAGTCCATTTTTAGTACACTGGTTGTCATGCTGAAATGTTGGCATAGAGATGGTCTTAATTTGTCATTATAGGAATTTAAAATCAGATACTGGCTTTAGTTACTGTGCGATTGTTTTGGTTATTATTTACAAATCATCTCCTAAATTAATCACTTTTTATAATACTTCATACTTTAAAATATAATATAATAATCCTATATACAATAATATTAATTATAAGCCTAATTACACTTTTTTGTATAAACTGTATTTTCATATATGTTTAATTATCCAAATAATTTTATTTGATTAACCAAACAATCTTGGTCTCAATTAGTTCAGATAATCAATGCTCTATTGCAGGGGTGTCAAATTCAGATCTTGCTGAGGGCCATTTAATGGACAATGCATATTGAGAGGGCCATTTAATAAACAAAGCAAAGTTAAGTGGCAGCTATTAAATATTAAAATTGATTGCATTATCAATTGTTTGCACTTTACAAAAATAGGTAGTTGTTTTATAGAAGAATAAAATTTGAAAAAATATACTTATATTCTATAATTAAAGTAAAGAAAATAAATAAAATTAATTTATTTTATTATTAGAATTAATCAAGTGTTATTGTACTATGCTATTACATTGAAGCAGATTACATTGAAGAGTGCTGAAGATAACATGCAATTTGCAAACAATAACTGTTCTACTATATATATAGTATTTATATAAATATATAGTATAATGTTGCAAGTACAGTGGACTCTCAATTTTACAAACTCGTACAGACCCCTAAAAAGTTCGTAAATGGGAATGGCATTAATTAACATTAGGGACTTTTTAGGGCCAACTAAATAGTTTGTAAAAACATGTAGTTTGTAAATTGGAGGTTCATAAAAACACAAGTCCACTGTATCTATTTATAAATTAAATCAATATATAAAAATTTTAATTAGATATAAATATCATATTATATTCAGATTATTGTAAAAATCTCATTTAGAATTTGATATACAGGCAGTCCCCAAGTTACGTAGGTGAATCATTCTGCAAAAGCTTATGTAAGTCAAAACATATATATGTCAGAGCATACATTATACAGTATTAGTGTGTCACTATGATGTAACACCAAAAATAGTTATATTAAAAAATAAACACATAAGTTGTGAAGTAAAGCAGTTGCTTACCATCTTGGAGGATCTGGATTCAATTCCGAGTCCCGTACCTCCAGTTTTTCTGGAGGGTTCTATGTTCGGGCCCGGCTCATTACCTAAAAATAATCCTACGTAAGTACTGATCTATGCATGTCGTAGTTACGTAAGTCAGGGATTACCCGTATTAAAATACAGTAGACTCCTGATTAACCAAGGTAGTAAGAAAATTAATTACCTCAAATAATCAATTATTCTTGGATAATCTACAAAATACTCAAAAAATTCAGAATCGTGAACAATATGCATTTCATATTAAGAAATAAATAAATTGCATAAATACATATATTTAAATATTTTATTATTTATTGAAAAAAAAAAAACAAACAGTATTTTTATTTACAGCAAGAAATTATTGCAGTATCAGTAATTTTAATTTGATATCAATTTTGATGGATTAATTATCTAAGATAGAATTAAAGAAATGAATCTGGGACTTTAAAAATCTTTCAGATATTGCAACTAAAATAAAACATTGATAATTAAACATCACTTCCAGATTGAGGATTTTAATCCAATCCAAGATAATCAGGAGTATACTGTATAAACAAACTCTAAAATCTCTTTCTTTTCAATTAAATAAATATTATTTGGTAAAGAATCAGCTTGCATTTCTTTTCCATACTGGAAAATAATTTATTTATTTTATTATTTTGATAATATCAATTAAAATATTAAAAATAAATAAAATTTTTAATTTGAGAAAAAATTTTTACTGTGTAAATCAATTTATCAAAATACTAACATAAATATTTCATATTAGTAAAAATTGATATATAATCAATGAAAACAACATATTTATATTAAATTCTAAGAAAAAATTTATGGAAAACTAGTAAAAACCATATCACTGATTATCTTGACAAAAAATATTAAAATCATTATATATTTCAAAATAGAAAAGACAATAAACAATATATAACCAATTCTTACAATTGATATCTATTTGTTTATAACAAATGAATAATAACACATTAAATAAATTATGTATTGAATATAAACACTAGTGAAATTCCATCCATGCATTTTACATTTGATGATAATATGAATCCAACTAGATTAACAGTTTTAATTTCAACAATTTCAGAATCCAAAGCTTTTCTGTAAGTAGCATTCTGTTTAATAATTTACATATACATAGTTCTCATTTTACAGTATATGTTGTCTGTTTACATTTTCTTGGAGGTCATATTTGAAGAAAATATCTCACTTTTCAAAAATATGCAATTTAGAAAAAATTATCATATTTGAGATGAATTGCAAAATCAAGTATTATATTTGCAAGATAGCAATAAAACTGAATGTGTATGCTTTCTGCATATTTCATTTTATATTATCATTTTATTCATTTTATTATTATATTATTCATTTTATTCATCTCATATTATCATATTTGAGATAAATTGCAAAATCAAGTATTATATTTGCAAGATAGCAATAAAACTGAATGTGTATGCTTTCTAAACAAAAATTGCAAAACAGAAGATAAATTGAACCATGACTATGCAAATCAAATATACAGTGATAAGATACTGACTCAATGTGATTGGAATCCAAGTAAGTGTAAAGCAAAACAAAGAATAATTTGATATTGCTGTTTTATTCTTTTGTAATATTTAAATCAATATCTTTAGTCCCTGTCCCATTATAATAATATGTTTAAGTAATGGGATAGTGACAGTACATAAACATACAATAATATGTTTATTTCTTGAGGATATTAATTATAGAATGGATGGGATTTGAAATCATTTCTTTCTATCTCTCTACCTTGTTTAGCAGTTCTATTATATTTTAGTGTGAGAATGACCAGTATTAGCCAGAAATAGATAACCATGCAAGTTTGACTGAAGAAGAAAAGAAATAACCTACAAATGTTCTGGCTAATGTCATGATTTTGCATGGGATAAGTAAGTAAAGAAATTTTCAGGAAAACTCTATATTGAAATATATATTAAAAAGTTCTTGTTTTATACATTTTAAATTTATACAGTTATTTTCAAAAAATATTTATTACATAATTGTAAGAACTATTGAGTATATACAGTGTAACCTTGTTATCTTGAACCTTTTTATCTCAAAACCCTCGATATGTCAAAAAAAATTTTTTCCATGCACTTTCGGCATTAAAGCAATGTAATTTCAATAGTTATCTCGAAGTATTTTCTTTAAAATTCTTGCTATCTCAAATTAATTTATAATTTTTGTGCTAGAGAAATTAAAAATATGAATTTTCCCTCGCTTTCGGAGTCTACATAAAGGATTTAAATTTAACAAAGGAACATAAATGTGCTACTGATAACCGGAACAGGAACTTTTTTATGCATGCTCAGAATACTGAATATGCCATACAGTAGTTTCGTTTTCTAAGTTTCGCTTCTAATTGATGATAGGTTTTTGTCAATATGATTGTGTTTATTCAGTGATATTTTCAACCTTTGATTTAAAGATGCAGAAGTATTTAGACACTAATTTTCATGGAAAAAAAGATGTCTTATACAGTATTAAAAATTATGGTGTGTATTATTGACATAAAAATCTTTATTTAATATTGAACTTCCATATCTCAAAAACTCTTTATGTCAGATTTTTTTTTGTTCCCATGAAATTCGAGATATCAAGGTTCTACTGTATATGCATAATGTATATATATTTAATATATATTATACAGAAATACAATATTTATTGTATTATAAAAATTTCAGCTTAAATATAGATTTTCGTTATTTATCTAACTCAAAATATAGATTTATTTTAAATAAGTATAAATTGTTTCTAAATAATTTATTTATTCTATGCAAAGTTTATTAAGCTTTTTATTGTTTATTATAAGTTGTTCAATATATAATATAATTATATATATATATATAGGTACATTTCATAGTATTGTTCAAACTTAGTGACAATACTTTTTTTGCATGTTTTACGCCCCTTTTCAATCAGGGAGATTGCTAAGGGGCGGGGCCAGTTCCAACTACGGGCTGCACCCACACTCGTGGAAGGGGGATAGATGGTGAAAGACGGGGATCGCCAGGCCGGGCCCAACATCTCAAAATAACTTTTCAGGAGTTACCAGACTCGGGTCCTCTTGCGTGATACGCCGACACTGCGTTACCACTCGGCCATCTGGTCGCCTATTGATAATACTGTGAACATACAGTAGACTCTCGTTTTACGAATTATTTAATTGGTCCCAAAAAGTCCCGAATGTTAATTAATGTCAATCCCATTTACGAACTTTATGGGGATCCATGCGAGTTCGTAAAATCGAGAGTCCACTATATATGGAGATTTGCAATAAGAGACTTAATATAAGCAGAGATGGCAAACATTTGCACACTGGCATACAAAACTTGTGCTGATATATTGTTTTCAATTAAATTAACGTTTGGATCATATGCTATTGGTAGTTTTTATAAAAGTTTAGCCAATTTTGGCATGCAACTTTGTAATGCTTTGCCATCCCTCGCATAGGGTGATCAATTAGAAGGATACAAATATACTCACTTTCCCTTCAGGGATAGGAGAATACACAAAATACCCCATAATAGGTTGGTTTCTGGAGAAATAATATTTTTCCTAAAACCTAATTGCTACTATATTGAGCAACTTATGCACATTAAAGATATAAAAGTTTATATCAAAATAATAGTTTTATGCTCAGCTGAATGATAGAAATGCAATTTGTGCACGTGCTTAATCAATGCAATCCTTTTTCATTTGCCATATAAAAGTTTATATCAAAATAATAGTTTTATGCTCAGCTGAAACTGAATGATAGAAATGCAATTTGTGCACGTGCTTAATCAATGCAATCCTTTTTCATTTGCATGATAGGAAAGGGATTGTACTAGTTAACCAAGCAGAATCCCTCTCCTATCATGAGTATATGTGTAAAATTACAATCTGAGAGCAAATTCAGTTCAATTAATTTCAAGCATATTTAATATTATATTGTTGCAGTTTAACAAACATATATTCATCTAAGAAAAATTGAAAGCTCTCATGATGTACAATAAAATTAATATGTAATAAATTATAATACAAAATTGATTTGTATCATTGTTTATTACATATTTATTTTATTTCTAGATTATGATTTGCCATTTAGTGTGTAATATTGGCAATTTATTAAGTGGCTGATTTAACCATCACACTGAAGCAGCAATTATCTACTCACAATTAGATCCACTATATTAGTCTTACTTGTTAGACTGCTTTCTTCTTTTACAAATTAACTTTTGAAATAATTTCTCTCTACTATAAATGAAGAAAATTCATTTATTTTATATATTATTATGTGTGATTTGAATTGAAAACAAAAATTTGAACATTGAGACAGTTGTGTAGCTAGATATTTGGGGTCCCAATGCAAATATGGCCTGAGGGTCCCCATCAAAAAATATAAAATTTTAATAAAGAATTTAAAAAATATAAAAAAATACTTTTTCTTTATAATACATTTTACGAAATAACAACATAAAAGTACAGAAAAATATGATAGATACAATATGAAATTTCAAGGACGACATACAATATCAATAATAATGATTCGGCACTAAATTTAATCCTGGAAGCGATTCCAATAGAATAGAACTGTATATTACACAATTGGAAGCATACTGTCAGAAAGGGTTAATAGTCGTTCCTTGAGATTTTGACTCTCCATATATTTATTTAAAACTATTAATTTTCAGATTATTGTGAATTTTGCATTATTATTATTAACCTTGCCTGAATGCCGAGGGCCCCAATGCCTTGCATCATCTTGCCTTATGATAGTTACACTCCTGCATTGAGAAATGACTATCTTATTTCCTATTAATCAAGCTTAATAATAATCTAAATCATCATATAGCAATTATAAGATATGATGTAGATATATTAAATTCTCCAATAATTTACCAAATGCAATGATGGAGACTCCCAAATATTTCAAATAGATATCAATTTTGCATTTTTATCTTTTATTCCTATATTTAGGTAGAAGCATAAAATGAAAGTTTCACTTCTGATTTCCAGAATTTACTATTACGTTATCACTATCATATAAAACTTAGGACTATTGCATAAAAATTTGGATTGTTATTTAAGTAAATGATTAGAACAATCATATTTCTATCAAACATGTATCTCTCTGGAATATTATTATAATTGAATATCCTTTATGAGATGATAATATTTAAAAAAGTTATCTGTAATAACTTTCTCTCAGATTACTGACATTATGAAAAAACACTGCTCATTTTTACATAAAATAAAGATATAAAAATATGAATTCTTGTAATAGCTGATAGAAAGACACTTAAATTTCCAACATTATTTTTAAAAAAACAATTGATAAACCAAAAAATTATTGCAGTATAAGAGAATAATTCAATTTAAAAGTTAAAAAATAACATTGACAAATTGTTATGGATGACATTTAGATAATGAAATAGAATACTTAATAAACATTTTGAGTAGTTTTAAAATCATTCCCATTGGAGATCTATTCTTAGACTAAAGTAATCAAATACTCTTATTTTAATCCCTCATTACAGAGAATTAAAAGTTGTTTGCATTCCATAAAAACGAAATAAGGATTGTTACAAGGCACTGTCATCTTAGGAGATATCTTCGCTTAAGCAGGATTGATAACAGTCTCAATTGTAGATGATGTCAGGGAAATAAAATTCTTCAGAGTTAATGTGTAGCCCATTCAAGGTAAGATATTATCTTCTAGAATTGCATTTTCTTATGTAGGAAGATCTTTTTATAGTCTCATTGAAGAAACTGTCTTTTGTGTATAAATTGGGACTTCTTATGGGATGATCCTGTTAGGAGTGTACAAAAGATCACTGGTTGGTAACAATGCTAGTGCTATTTAAAATCCTTCCTTTCCTACAATCATCATCAGCTTTTAAAATCAAATAAATCCTATAGAAATGTCTAACATTTCCAGTAATTATTAATGATATCTAGAATGTTTTACATCAATGTCAGGAATAAATTTAATGAATAAAAATATTATCCTTAATATAAAAGAAAAACATTGCCACAAATTTTAACATGTAAATGATTTCATCTAGTTTTATTTATTTATTAAAAGAAAAATAAAAACAAAATTATATGTATACAAAAATTTCAAACGATACAAGGTTTCAAAAGATGAAATAAAATTTTAAGAGATGGGCTAAATCTGGAAACAATAACAATGGCAATCAAATTCTATTTCAAGCAAACAATTGGTTGAAATGGAATTTTGCAAAAAATTAACAATAAATAAAAATAAAAATATGTAAAATGCTGGTATAGTAATAAATTTATTAGTTGCATTGTGTAAATAAAAACTTTCAATTTGCCATTTCTTGTAAAATTAAATTTTAACATTTAGAAAAATTTGTATCTAAAAAACAAGAAAAGATTGCTTGATATAAAAAGTATAAAATCAAAACAAACTTAACATAATCCGTGTAAAATGCTTTTTTTGTATTCTTTAACACTTTTGTATTTATATTTCACAAAATAAATATTTTTCTGAACAAATTTTTTTTAAGATGGAGAAGGGGATAACAAAAAATTTTGAGCTGGCCCTGGGTCTGACGACTACTCTATATATAAAGAAGGGCATTATTAATGATTAAAAGTACATAACTAATATTTTACTAGTCTTCAAATAAATTCATCTCATCATACTAAATTGTTAAATTGAAATAAAAATAATGATGATAATTTTATTGTAGCTTTTTATACTTGTATAATTACTTTGATTTTTGCTAAAATTTAATAGTATACAATTTATTCCACAATTTTTTAATTTAGTTTAATTTCCTTAACATGTTATTTATTAAATATCCAAAATTATTAAAGTTGATTTATTTAATATTTAACTATAGAAAACTAAAATTAATAATTATAATAATTATAGCTTAAAAACTATTTTTAAAATTCCTTTGAAATACTTAAAAAGCTACAGTATTTATTTATTTCAGTAAATAAGCAATAGAACAATATTTACGGAAGAAATTTATATATTCAATGTATTCAATGTATTTAAATAAGCTAATCAAGTAGCATTTCACTTTTCAAATCAAAAGTATAAAATATTTAAAATTTTCAGTATAATAAATGTTCCTTCTCGACAGCTGAACTATATACAAATCTATCATGAAAGTTTCCACGTTACGCAACATCAACATTCGGCGGCATAAGTATACTAATCAATCAGTTCATATCTTTAATAAAGTTTCTTTAATAAAGTTATGAACTGATTGATTAGTATACTTATGGCGCCGAATCTTGCACAGGATATCAAGATATCAAGTCATTTCCGAATCTCCTGCGTGATTATATGAACTGATTGATTAGTATACTTATGCCGCCGAATCTTGCACAGGATATCAAGATATCAAGTCATTTCCGAATCTCCTGCGTGATTAACGACATCTTTGACGGGATCGATCAATAGATCAAAGGATGAATTTCAATAGTTCGAGCACGAATCCCTCCTGAAAATTTTGTAATAAAATGTGGTTTCTCTCTTGGTAATACAGCACTTGGCCGACTCATGATTTATATTAATTTTAATGCTGTTTTCATGACGTTCCATTCAGTGAACAGACTAAAAAATTACTTTATCCGTTTTCTCATATGACAAACTTTTGCAAATAATGAATTTTATATAAATTAATATATGCACCTAGGGAACAGAAATTTGACAGAAATGTTATAAAACTTAGCGATACATTTAGGAGAAGAAATAGGTTTTTATTCTAAAATTATATTAATTTTCCTATTGTGCGTAATCAAAGTGGACACTTTGCATATTGTTGGCACAATATTCATCCATTTGATTAAAGCAGTCGAAATATAAATAATTTTTTACTGAAGCAATAATTTACAAATGCACACGTGATTTTGCCATATGCATAGAAAGAAAGAATCACTATACCCCGTTTGTGCATTTTCCATTAATAATTCTTAATTTGATAATGGTATTCTGATATTAAACAATCTTGACGATATATCATTAAGGGCCGGTTGCACGAGTCTTATTCTTCAGGTTAAAACAGACTTTAATCTGCAGATTTAACTTGCTGCGTTACACGATGTGAAATCTCTAGGATAAACTACCGACTAATTTAAAATTTATTCTATAGATTATCCAGCAAAACCATATGGCGGAATATAGCAGTTCCGAATCCGAAGCTGAAAATTATCTCGATTTAGATTATTTGAATTACATTTACCTCAATCACAGAATAAATATTTTTGTAAAAGATAGATCCATTTATCATTCACTATGATAACTTTCGTGTGAGATTTAGGTTAATTAAAGGAAATCAACAGTTTTATGGTTAATAAAGATAAGTGAAATATGTACTTTAAAAATCAAAAGACCATTATTTTATTTTAAATTTCTAAAGTAAATTGTTATTAACATACTATACAATATAAACACTCTGTTTGTGTGTATTATAACCACATATATAGATTTAAAAGAGTAAATAATAAACCAGTAATACAAACCTATATTTTCAAATCTACATTAGCCTTATCATTGCAAAGTATTCGGGTATTATGCTAGTATATGCTTAATCATATTTTTAAAAATAATGAACTAAAAGCTGAGCTGCAAGTATTTAAAAAAGTATATAACAATCGGCCCCCTTCGTGTTCAAACGAGTTGCTATGATAAAGAGCATGTTCAGTAACTATAATCACCTATCAGCCTGATAGCTAACTTTTGCCTCATGCAACACATTGTATTTAATCTTTAGATTTTCGAACGGGTTAATGTTATTCTACAAATAACTATTTTGCAGATTAAACCGAAAGTTGTGCAATCGGCCATTAATCATCTATCTTTAATCATAAAAAAATACGGTGGATATTCAAACTGCCGAGATAATCAATACGGAATTTGATAATGTTTTTTTATCTTCAGCTGTTTGAAAATGGCAATCGTTTCTTTTTAAAATCTTTTGAAATATTTGATTTGAATTTATAATATTTCGCAGTAAAGAAAGAAATTCAAAATTTTCACTAACCAGGTTACAATATTTCACAGGATATACTGGATATTAAAGACAAATTTTAAGTAAATTCAATAAATTCTTGTAGACTCATTCGCTTCCAAATGGCGGAAAGTCAAATATCTGTGGTCTCTCAGTATTAACTATGGAATTGTTTAATAGATTTTTACCACGTTCGGTTTAGAGATTGAAGACAATTTTCATGATATATATTTTAATAGTTTATCTTTAATTATTCCAAAATAAAATACAGGTTCAGAAAATAGACAATTTATTCTTTCCAAAATAGTTTAGTAGACCGAATGGCTGCATGGTAATGCTTTGGCTTACCACTCTGGAGAATCCAGATTTAAATCCGGGTCCCACACCTCCAGTTTTTCAGGATGGGTCCGGGACCGGCCCTTTGAACTCCATCCTTCAACCATCCGGTTGACTCCATTATGGGTGTTGGCCAGCCTGTGATAGGCTCTATAAGTTGCCGCCGCCAGATATAGAATATCCCATGAGGATATGGCGGCTTAATCTAACTAACTTAACAAAAATACCTGTTTATTCGGCCCTACTGTTGAAATAAAAGAAAATTTAGAACGAGCGATATCATCTGCAAATCACCTTTTCTAGATAATATTTATTGATCTTGCAAAAAATTATAATATATATTTTTCTAAATTAAATTCATATGTAATGAAATTTAATTGTTATTTGAGTTTGTTTATTTAATAAATAAGACACAGAAATTTTAATTTATTTATACAGTATTTCTAACAATATTCAGATAAACTTAATGGGAATCATTTTCGATGAAAATATTGACTGTATGTATAAATGTAATATATATATTTTCGCAATTATTATATATTTTATTAAATTTTCCACTTTTTCACTGTGTTCCATTCTTTTATTAGTTAATTTACTTAAATATAAAATAATTTTCAACACTAAGTAAAACATAACATTAAATATGAAATTTATCTCACCTTGATATTTTTTCAAGTGTATGATCTGCGTGCATTTTCAGTGCTGTATTAGGGATTGAAAATTGAAAAAGTTGTCCCCATTTGCTATTGTCAAATACTATATCTGGAATCCAAATTTTTTCCTCGGTAGCAGGAGGAAGTACTTTAATTTTAGTTAAATTCAATGTTTGAGTCTTTAATCGTGAGTCTTTCCATAATTCCTTTTGATACAAATGCATGCGGAAATCCTGATAAATATCAGGTAAGCATTGCCTATTATTGAAAATTAACTGAAATCTATATATATTTCTTACCATTGTTGTTTCTGTTATTTCATCCACATCCATGATCTGAAGATTTATATAAACAGTTACTGGTTTATCTGTAAAGAATTTAATTAAATATTTGTACATGATAATATTTAAACATTACGAAAGACAAAATAATTTATAATATTTTTACTTTTTAGATTTAACTTAATTTCAGTCAAATCATCATAATCACACTTGGGATAAGTAATACTTGGGGCGGCCACTTTTAGAGTTCATCACAGGCTGGCCAATACCCACAATGATTGCATGGTCTCAAATTGTCAATCGAAAGTTGAAGGAAAGAGTTCAACTGAACGGTCCTGGACCTTACTGAAAAACTGGAGGCATTGAATCCAAAATTAAATCCAGTCCTTCAATGTTCTATGCAATGCTTTACCACGCTGCCATTCGACCGACAATTTTTATTTAGATTAATTTTTGGATGCTTTTTTATCCATTTTTAATGATTTCTTTAAAAATAGATAAAAAATCGTTACATGATCTCTAAATATAAAGATATTGTAAATTTCTCGATCTTTACATAATCAAATTTTTCTAAATTGAATTTTTTTCACAAAAATTACGATCTTATGAAAAATAACAAAGCCAATTTGATATATTCTAGTGATTCTTAATCTATAGGAGACGCGGAATACTTTTAATTACAAAAAAAAATTTCTCGGAACATTTAAGTAAGCGGAAATAATATTAAAACTAACATTAAAAATTACCTATATTACAATATATATATTGAAAATTTTTATATATAAATAAAAAATATAAGCAATAATAACAATGGTTTTTTTTTCATATTAAAGTTGAAAAAATACACATAATATGGCGGTAATATAGATTGCATTGGAAATACTATGTTCGTAACTTTTAATTGTGATAGAAAAGATGTCCTAATTTGGAATAATAATGGTTATTATTATTAATTAAATATAAAGAAAGAAACATTACGTAGAATATTTACTTATTTTAAGTTTGGTCGTAGCTAATGATAATGTTCGCTGTAAAACAGTTGAGAGCGAGAGATTTTTGCTGTTGCTGAAATTTATAATTTTAGTGAACTAAGGGTTCTGTCTTTGGCAATTGCTTATTTGTTTAAAGCTTTGGGCTAAGAAGTATTTGTAGCCAATAGTTGTTACTTTTAAGACCAGTGCTTAGATTAAGTTAGTTAAATTATGCCGCTATATCCTCATGGGATATACTGTATCTGGCGGCGGCCATTTGTAATTATATAATATATTAACATAACTCCATTTGTAATTATATAATATATAGTAACTCCATCATGGGTGCTGGCTGGCCAGCACCCATGATGGAATCAACCGAATGGTTGAAGGATGGGGTTCAACAGACCGGCCTGTACCTGTCCTGAAAATCTGGAGGTGTGGGATCCGTATTTGAACCGGATCCTCCAGGGTGATAAGCTAAAGCTTTACCACGCGGCGCTTAGATACATTAAATCTTAGGTATTGATAATTATAGTTAAATATTCTTTAATTTTCCTTATATGGTTATTTTTTTAAATAAAATTGTTGTTTTATCTTTTTCTAATCTACAAATGAAATATGACCGTGCGTTTGGATTGAAGAATATTTATATTGTTTGATTATTGCTTTCTCATGTTCTTTATTATCTGGGTTTAAGAGATCTATATAATAATATGGATTTGGACAATCACAGGCTATTATTGGTAAACAATATCTTTTTCGTTAAGAATATCGTATATTTTTCGGATTTTTTTGTTAAATTCAGAGTGATATTATTATTGGTATTGCATGACTTACGCTGTAGTTGTTTAAAAATCCCTTGAATGTACGAAAAATTGTAGAAAATTTGTTTTTTTTTAATTAAAAGGCACAATAAGATTTTTTTTTTAAATTTTTGTTTCCTATTATTAATTGCTTTTAACATTTATTAATTGTTCAAAAGCATTTTATTTTTGATAGCTTGAATTTCTGTGTTGATAATGTTAATAATCTAAAATGTAAACATTTTTAATATTTACTTACCATTTAAACTGGGAGGAGAATACTTATCATAATTCTCTGGTATCATATTTGACCAGTTTATTTCTTGAGCAGTACTGTAAGTAAAAATAAATGAGATAAAGAAATGATCTTGTCCTCATAGCATAGTTTTCAAAATTGATACGGATAGCACTACATTCAAAGCAAAAATTACACTAGCGGGATAATTTAAAATTTTTTAAAATCTTTCATCATTGAAATAGATGTTATTTCTGGACGTATAGTCTTTTAATTTATCGCTGTTAATTATATATATTTTTATGTTACAAAGTTTGAAATATAAAGAGTTAAAAAATTTTTTTTCCGAGTTTTTCAGATTTAAATTGTAAAAATATCTTGAAAATATAGAAATATGACAAAAACATAATTTGTGTGTAGTCTATAACTTAAACTTTCTCCAATTTTTTTTTCCTTACAGACTATATATTAAAATTCAATAAATGTTTTTAATATAGAAAATTAATACTTTACGAGTTTCATTTACATACTTTTTGTGTTAGATAAAAATTACTTAAAACTTTGTTTTGTTCTCTTTATCGAAATACACTAAAATATATTTATATGCAGTTTAGTTGTTATCTAAATCTATAGAATATTGCATAATATACTTCTCAGTCCAGAGAAATATTTGTAGGTAAGAATAATATATACAAATTGATGTCGAATATAATAAAATTGGATAAAAAATTAACAAAATGTTCAAAAGTCATATGCAGTTAATTTACTATAGGAAATATTTTTGATAATTACACAAGTTAGATAAAATTGATGAATCGCTCATATGACTGTTTTCATTATATATATTTTCATTTTTTAATTCATATTTAGTAATTTCAAATTTATTGATTTCAGATCAATATTATTATTGTATTTACGTATCTAAATAAATACACTGTGTGAATAGTATTTTGACCTTCCAGGGAATCAAGCTATTTGAAAGTGATTGATATTGAATCACATGTCAATGAACGTCTGATGTCAAAACTAGATCTCATGTAAATATTACCAGATCTGAATGAAATTCGTGTATATTATTGAGATTTGTTAGTGAAACTTATGCGACAAAATGAACCAAATTCAATTCATTATTACTGTGTAATAACCGAATGTATTTTGATTATTTTTTAAATTTTGTAGTAAAAATAAAGAGAATATTTATAAGAATTCCTATTAAAGAATATTAAATTTAAATCACATTAATGAATGATGTTTAATTCGTTTCGGATGTTATTTTCAATTTTCTATAAATTCGTTAATAACACTTTAATTAATTTAAAAATGATACTGTATTATTTTTTTAAATAATATAAGTACCTCGGTATACGTCCTTAATCGTTCCAGATCCTTGGACTTATACCAAACAGGACGTATACCAAACGAAATTTTCCGATAAGAAATAAAACCAACATGATTAATCCGTTCCCATGAAAAAAATCCTATTGTTATTGGCATATTAGAGTGGATCGGGGAAGATGGTAATCGGGGGGAGATGTTTATTTTTCTCTAATTCTTTAATATTTAAACAGATGGCGATAAAATATAACCTGGTTAAAAAATGATATATTATTTAAAAAAATAATACAGTAAGTACCTCGGTATACGTCCTTAATCGTTCCAGATCCTTGGACTTATACCAAACAGGACGTATACCAAACGAAATTTTCCGATAAGAAATAAAACCAACATGATTAATCCGTTCCCATGAAAAAAATCCTATTGTTATTGGCATATTAGAGTGGATCGGGGAAGATGGTAATCGGGGGGAGATGTTTATTTTTCTCTAATTCTTTAATATTTAAACAGATGGCGATAAAATATAACCTGGTTTATTATAACCTCCTATAAGCCCACAAAAATATAGAAGGTAGCTATTATCAAATTATCAATTACTCGCATTAGAAATCGAAAAGTTTCCAGCGAGTGTTGAAATTTCCATCAAAAATTAATACAGTCACTTTTTGAAGTGTTATTATTAATCGTAATATCATCATCAAAGTAAAAATTAATATATGTTGTGTGTAGTAGATACTTTAAAGAATGCTTTGCTTTAGATATCGTTCTAATTTAGATATTTTAAGTCACGTGATTAAAGGTTGAATGTCACTCTGATCAACGGGAAAGATGCAATATTTGCTTCGGGGTTAGATGCCGAATTTAAATTTTTTATTTATGAATTATTTTCATAAATTAAATGATAAAAACATATACAGTATTAAGACCCAACTGGAGGTTTTTGGTTCGAAGAAAGTTTAAAACTTACAGCATAACATAAACAGAGGAGGCACATGAATCAATGCTTCACAGATATATGGTAGGCTATATCTACCTTACAGAACGTTAAAAAGGCGATTATAGAAATATGATGATGGAAAAATATGTTTGCTTTGGACTGGCTTTTGGGTAACTTCTGTTCCCATCCATTCTGCAAACTTTCGTTTCCCTTCATTATGAGACGTATCAGAATTTTCTTCTTTTACTTTTACCTTTAGTGAAGGATATATTTTATTTTTTAAATTTATAAATTTCGATATTAGAAGTTATTTCACATTATAAAAAAGTTATCAGAATCTTTATCAGGAAATGAAACTTTCTACCTGACTGTTATCAGATGATTGTTGTACTGGCAATTCAATAATAGATTCTTTCACTCCATATTTACGTTCTAATGTAGCAATCACAATTTTAATGTGATCAAACCCTGTATTATCAGGTAAAAGATCTTTGATTGGTGTTATGCGACTGATATCTATAAAAACAAACAAATCATTACAAAATAAAAAGATGATATATTTATTTTTAAATTAAAAATATAAAAACATACTTCCATTGATAGATGGAGAAAAAATTGTTTTCTCAATCAATTGTTTCATTTCACATGTCACACCTAGGCGTTCTATATTGACAGGCAAACCTAATTTGATTGCTTTTGTTAAGTGAGTTGCTATAGTTGATGGAGCAAGACATCGTAATGATTTTATTTCAGAAATATCTTTTCCTTCCAACTCAAACATTTTATAAGATTGTGCCTCTGAATTGGATAATTGCTTCAGAAGATTATCAGTATTACTTGGAATCTAAAAATATATAAAAATTATTTTAATTTTAATAAGTCAAGATCTAAAATAATAACAACTTAATATATACTATGTGATTTTCTTTGACTATATATTTACCATATGATTTTCTTCTTGTATTAAATCATATTTCAAATCATTTTTTGCACAAAATTCCTTTATGAAATCCACAATCTTTTGACCAAATTTCTTTATACGAGAGTCAGGAATATCTTCCAATTTCCCAAGATTCTCCAATGTTGTTGGTCTACACTGAACACAATCTAATAAATTCTTATTGCTGAAGACCATATATGGAGCAATTTGTTCACTATTTGCAATTTTATTTCTCAATTGCATCAAATTTCTATAGAGTATACCCTAAAACAGAAAGAAAGAAAAATTCAATTAATATACTTAACTAAATTAAATGTTAGTTATGATACTATAAAGGATATTTGACAAATACACTCCTACTTTTTTCTTGTTTAAAATTAGTTTTACAAAGTTTTTATAATAATTTACACTATATTTGAATTGAATTTTTAGAATATCACAACTTATCGTAAAAATTATATATTTCAAATATCTTTTAAACAAAATGCATAACTGCAACAGAATATGTGTGAACATTTTTAAGAAAATGCTTTCTTTCTTAATGTAATTTTAATATGTGATGTATCAACTGAATATAATGGGTAAAACTTTCGTTACAAAGTAGACATTTGTAAGGCTTTTCACCTGTATGTATTCTGAAATGTGTGGCTAAATAACTTTTACTGGAGAATCTTTTACCACACGACTGGCAGCAAAAAGGCCTTTCACCTGTAAGAATACCGAAAAGGTTTTATTAAATAATTTTTGTTATTGCTTCTGTACTTGCAGATGTCACGTTGATAAGATTTCTTACCCGAATGTGTTTTTATATGAACTCGCAAACTGTTACTGTGATTGAATTTTCTATTACAGATGTTACACTCAAAAGGCTTCTCTCCGCTATGAATCCTCGAGTGCACTTTTAAGTAGCTTTTCGTGCTGAATTTCTTCCGGCATGTTTCACATTGAAAGATTTTCCTTTGGACAGCATTAGCTGAAAATAAATCAACATTAACAGTTTAATGATATGAAATATGCGAATTATATGTTAATATTTAAGTTTTGTATATATATTTAATATAAAAATATTATACCAGAAACAGATATTGATATTCAAATTACAGAAATTAAAAATATTCTTAATCAATGCTAAAAAGAAAGTGAATATTGTTGCAAACATTCAGCACTCAAATACATTTTAAAAATAATATTCACAAATAAAACATAACACATTTTTTGAAGTGATATTTAAATTGATTTTGTCAATCAGTCCTTTTCGATAACATCAGGGATTTTACATTAGAAGAGAATAAAGATGGATTCATCTTAATCTTGAATATCCGTTCTTCTCTGTTGTCTATCCTGAAGTTTCCATGAAATGGATTCAGCATCTTCTATGCATCCCATATAAATAGTCTTACAATGGAACTTTATTATACACAGTCTCGTTTAAGGCATTATCAGTACGTCTATCCTAAATTGTTCTGAATTAAATCTCGAGATGTTTTTAATTGAAAATTCATTGATAAGAACCGTCATGATTTACCTATATAAAAAAGAAAAAGTATTACATACAAATCGTAAATATATTGCTATAACTAAACTTGTAGACCTGTATTCTGACCTATCTAAGCTTATGGTTTAAACCAGTAAAGTGGTATTCTTATCTCTCTTAGTTTCTTAAAATCGGTTTTAGACTCAGCGAAAATAGACTTAGGTTAGACCTCCAGAGGAAGTAAGTTTAATTGAAGTTTAAAAGATGGCGTCTGTCGTACACACAGCAGAAGTAAATCGTATTAATTCAATTACAAATATTAGAAGAGGAGTGAACATAAGAGATAGAAATAATCCATTTTCAAATCTAGATGAACAAGAGTTTCGTAGACGATATCGTTTTTCAAAAGAAACAGTACTTTATTTAATTTCAGAACTTCATTCTGACATTCAAAGTAACATTGTTGCAGCAGCAATTTTACATTATATTGCTCTAAATCACAATGATATATCATTATATTCAATTATCAGTGAAGGTGTAAATTTTATATAATAGATTATTAAAAATTTTTCTAGATTTATGTCTAAATTTCCTACAATTTGCATTATTAAAGAATCAATAAGTGGCATTCATAAATATATAGTAATATTAAAAAGTTTGACAATAGTTTAGTTAATAATCTGTTATAAATATATAGTAATATTAAAAAGTTTGACAATAGTCTAGTTAATAATCTGTTCCAATAACTAAAAATAAAGTTTCTAAAATTTAGTTAAATAAAAATCCTGTACTGTATGTATATCCAAAACTATTGTCTTAAAATATTTTAAGAAGAACAATATAAACTATGTTAAATTTAATTTTCATTTAACTATTTTTAGAACATCCAATATTAATTCAAGAACATTACATCCAAAATAATGATACAGATGGAATTGCAGTTCGTAAAAAATTATAATGTGTGTATAAAATACATAACTTACCGAGACTGAAAATTACATAAAATTTTCTTCCACTCTTCATTTATGGAATTAGCCGACAAATTTATGATTCGTTTATTTTCAATCCATAAATAGAATTTCGACATAATTCAAATAAGAACATTTTTTCTTCCATGCTCCAGTTTTCCCGATTAATTTTCCAATTTTCGATTTTTTTATAATAAATCCACGTGCTAGTCGCGCAATCATTAAAACACATTCACGTGATAATCGAGCAGACAGATGGAGATTGCGCATGCCCACTACGTTTTCAAGATGCCTATGGGTTTGAGAGTAATGGTTTATCGAAACCGAGTTCAAAACTTCGATAAGAATAGAAAAGACAGTTTTAGTTTAAACTTAGTTTAACTGAAACTGGTTTAAACTAGTTTAAACAAAAGAGGTCAGAATACGGCTGGTAGTGTTTGATAAATAATTTTATTATTTATCAAACACTATATATTGAATTTATGTATATTGTATATTGAAATATAGAATGCACTTTTACGGCCGTATTCAGGACAGCGAGTCAACCTTGAGAGTCCACCAACC